>ML675604.1:24469109-24502759 GCA_007922155.1 Mesoclemmys tuberculata | reverse complement strand
ATATTTGAAAGCACATAGTCTATTAAAGAGTGAGGTCTGGAGAATGACAGCTCAAAAACCAATATTCATCTCCTTTCTTATTTCCCCTGTGGGAGGAACATGTTTTATTCCATTTCAATTAGTTTTCTATCTCCTTATGTAATAACTTCAAGAAATTTCATGCTATCTAAATTATTAGTGACAACTGAACAGCATAAGAAAAACTGTGTGTAAAATTTGATCTTACTGATTAATGAAATCATTAAAAATGGAAAAGACGTCTAATGGGTCAGTTCAGTTCAACTCCCTTACATTACAGGAAGACTGATTTCATCATTTTTAACCCTCCCTGATAGAAGATTATATAGTCTATTCTTCATGGCAATTTTACATCTTCTGTTGGAGGCTTGTTCCATTGCCTTTTATAAGGCAACTGAAGTCAATAAAAGACTCCCATAGGCTTCAGTCAGCATTGACTCAGTCTCCAACTCAAAGGGCACAATTTCAGTTTCCACTGTAGATCTCTACTGCATATTCTCCATTTCTTCTATGTATAGAATTCCTACTGTTCGCAATAGAATTCTGCAGAATGCAGAATACAGATCAGAGGTCTGCGCAGCAAATAAAAATGCACACTGTGGATCAGAGAACAATATTATAACCATAAAAATTTTCCTAAATATTAACCTAAGTTGTTCTCACTGCAGCTTAAGCCTTTAGCTTTTTGTTCTGTTCATGTTGACTAAAGAAAAAAATTATCACTGTGCTTCTAATGGCGTCACATTTCAATTCAGTTCACTAATGGGACATAAAGCAAAGTTCGAGTGAAATAAAAATCATATTCCATCAAAAAGATATGACTTTCACTATTGCCTCACATGATATTGTGTATGGCACAGTGACATATATTGTGGCATACATGTAGCGCTGACCACAGACACTGTAGCCCAGTGTTCTTCAACTCAGTAACTTTTAGTCTGTGTGAGTCGGTATCAGGAAATAGGCAGAGACATTCCTTTTCCTTTGGTTTGCTGTATGTCTGGCGCAGACAACTCAAAACCAAGTGCTCTTAACTTAAAGCTTTACTTTATTGGTCTCCAGCAATTCCCACTGGAATTTCCTTTACTGGAAGTCTCCCCTTATTAGTCTTAAGCGCATACAAATACAAGAGGTGGTTAGAGTACCCCAAGACTTGATAGTTACCCTCACAAGTCTGAGGCAGTCTTCGGGTGAATCAGTCACAGATTCCTGGATGGCAGTCCTTCTGTCTGTGCTTGGCCATCTTTTCAATGTGCCCAAGAAGCGATCTACCTGATTCAGACTCAATACCTCCCTCTTATAGCCCAGAAATTACAGAGACGTGTCAATCGAAAGAATGTTACATAGCTGACCAAACATGTCAACCACTGGGCAAAAGCAGGAGTTACAGAGACTTGTCACTAACAAAATATTGTTAAGCAAGCAGTCTTAAGCTATAAGTCCAGCAATAATTTCCCTGTAGCTTCACTCCTAAAATATATCCAGACTTCCTGTTTTTCACAGACATCTGCCCCAGCTTATTCAGAGAGAGAGAACACAGAGTCAAGTCCACTTCACGTGTTCACTGTCTCCCCCCCACCTCGCCTGGTTTGCCTACTTGTGTCTACAGGGGCCTAAAAAGGGCTAAAAGCAGCAAGCTGTATAATTGGTAGTCCATCCCAATAATTGGCAGTGGCTAGCACAGTTGAGCTCCAATAACTCCTTGGGTCTTTAAGTGCTGCCTCAATGCCACTAATAAGAATATACTGGGGAAAATTTCAAAGCACCTAAGTAACTTCAGAAGCTGAATCACATTTTCAAAAACAAGTTAGGCATCTATAAGCCTAACTCTTATTGGAAGACAATGGGACTTACATGTTTAAGTGTCCAAGTGGCTTTTGAAAATGGTACTAAGCCTTTTAAATCACTTTGATGCTTTTGCTAATTTTATGCAATACCTTTTTCTCAACTAATTTCCCCTCTTTAAAATGAGTAACAGTGAGAAATGGGGTCGTGCCCCAAATACTTATAAACCTGCCCCACCAGGTCAGCCCTTTTTTCACATGCCTCGACCTACAACAAGCTGAAGCCCTGCAAGAGTTCTCCAACCTGTAAAAAATTCTGTGTATGCACACATATTTCCTTTATGGACATTCCTGGAGACCAACAGCTGAGAGCTATTCATACCTTTCATATCAAATCTAAAGCTCTCAGTATATAAAAAACCATCATGTTTATCATGAGCTAATGCCATATGCATACATCCATTTAAAATGAACAACCAAATTTTGCACCCTCATAACATCTCAGTGTGGTTATATGGATGCAAGTAAGGCAGAATCTGGCCACAAGTTGTTTTACAAGTCTCTGATTTGCATCTTAATTGTTTTTTCATTTTTAGCTATATTAGCTTTGTCATCAGTAGCTGGGATGCAGAGAATGTCCTGTGTTCACTTTCAGAGTGTTTTTCTATTCAGTTATTTTTGAGCAAACCGATCAACACATTAATATCATATAGTACTCTGCATTGGATGAGCCCTCTGTCAGCAGATGCTATGCTTCTTCAAAGGCACAGTTTTATTAATATGCATCAATAGAAGTAGGGAAGAGTGAGAAATAAGGGAGGAAGAGAGGGGGGAAAATGAAATCTTCTAAGAGCCTTAATCCATTTATAAATTCCTATTAAGATCATGTTGAAGATAAATAATGATTACCCTTCTCATGTCACAACACAGCATTTAATAACTTTTATGAGCACATGTTAGATGGAGGATTACATCCCTAATGCATTAACCCCCCTCCCACCCCAGGTTCTCATCGTTGATATGAAGTAACTGCAGTAAAGGCACTTACATGTTTTTCGAGCTGTGTGTGCTGTGGTGTGAAATAATATATTTAGGCCCTGCTTCTGTTCCACCTGAAGTCAATGATCTATGTGTATGATTTCTATCCTGTTCATACCTACAGGTGTGATATAAATCCCATACATCTTTTTAGCGGACTATAAGCACAGAACATGATATGTGATCATTCATAATCAATGTAGTTTATTCAGGCCAGTAAACAGTAATAAGAAACTGTACTATAAATCTAATACATTATTCTGAATCTGTACAGGTTTGAGAGATTACTAGCTAAGGCCATGACTCTGGTGTATTCCCCATTACTGGAAAATTCTTAATCAAGACGCAGGTATTTCTAAAATATGCTCTATTTAAAAGAAATGCTCTAGTTCAGACAGGAATCAGTTCAGAGACGTCCTATGGCCTCTGTTATACAGGTCAGACTACACGATCACAGTGGCTCCTTCTGGCTTTAGAATCTATGAATACAATAAAATCATGTTATCCAACATGAAGTTAGGTGAGTGGTCTAATCTACGTTGTATTTATGGAGTAGATTGGCAGTTTCATAGGAAATTTGACTAGAACATTATCATAAAATCATGTTCAATTATTTTTATGCGTATGGGTCATATTTGCAAGTCTTAAATCCATAATTGCACATAACAAGGTATTCTTTATGATATATGCCTGGGAAAGACAGTTTTTGCAGTTATACCTCATCTCTCTACATTATTTAATGTCAACAACACACTAAGGTGGTGCTGGCATTTTTCTTCTCTCTTTTCTGAAGTCATCTACAAAACATGAAAAATCAGTTTTCTGTGGGAGGATTTAGAGCAAGCAAGAGTTCTGACTGCTAGACCTCTTTTTTATTGTGTGCTGTAAATGGTTATAGTACTCAATGTACTCGTACCCGGTGCATGGAAATCTATTTTATTTCATAAATGACGCCTCATTTAGCCCAATATATTACACATATGAGGGTAAATCAAGGGCACAGTAGATAGATTTGATGTAGTATTCAAAAAAAGAGAAAGGGAGCTTTGAACAGGACCAAAGCAGCCAGAGCAGGCACCTTCGGGCAGTCCTTGGGAGAAGGGGGTTGTGTGATGTGGAGTATGGTGTTATTCTTTTTCTTTTTTGTTTGCAGAAGAATGGTCGGGTGATTAGGGTATTAGACTAGGGTTTGGGATATATAGGTTCAACTTCCTGCTCACTTAGGGTATTTCTACACTGCAATGTAAGCACAGGGTCTGTGGGACTCAAGCTCTCCAGCTTAGTGTTTGTAAGCATGAGCTTGAGCGTCCACACTAAATATTGATGCTGGGTTTAGAATTTCTGGACCCAGGTCTCACAGCCATGCAGAGGCATCTACACTGCACTCTGTAAACCTGAGTCAAGCCAGCCTATCCCAGGCTTCCTAGCGTGCTCCAAACCTTTGTCCGTGATGTACTGTGGGACAGCGTGACTGTCCAGCCTGCAGCACTTCACAGGAAGTTGTTGCAGCCCACCAGCCCGTTGTGCAGACCCGTCTTTTGGGTCTGCAGGCTCCCAGCAACCAGAACCGACAACGTGGAGGAGTCACCACTTCAAAAACTTGTCCTGCCTGGGCTTTTACGCCTGTTTCAGGAACCAGGCAGAGCAAACGTGAGATGCTGGTGGACATCATGGTAACATTTTCTTACCTACCAAAGGCGTCTGTTGGAGGGGGAGGAGAACAATATAGACACGGCAGACTCAAACTGGCTGGCGCTGCTCGTGACTATCACTATAGTTGCCGATGTCCCTACTGGGGGTGTGTAGTCAGATACGCACAGATTGAGAAGCAGCTTTTAGGAATATTCTTTGCCCATAAGCAATTCAATCAATATATTTAGGCACAGACAATGGATGTTGAAATAGACCACAAGCCCCTGATAGCGTTATTTGGTGAACCCCTAAATGACTGTACCTTAAGGATTCAAAGACTGATGATGAATCTGGAAAAGTATGATTTGACTGTGACCTACATCCCAGTAAATTCATATTTACTGCAGATGTGCTTTGCAGAGCAGTGACTTCCACTATGAAACCAGAGAAGACATCAGAGATAGAGATGCAAACCTCTGTAGATCTTACTGGGCAATTCCTCTAGCTGACAAAAATGCAAAAATAAAAGGGGAAACAGCAAAAGATGAATAATTGGGGATCCTTAAAGACGTGAAGCCTGAAGAAATAGTGTTTGCTGTCCAAGATTAAGATCCTGTTGGAACTGCATGCATGAATTTACTCTGATGGATGGGGTTATTTTCAAGGGCAGCAAGGTAGTAACACCACTGAACCTGTGAAAAGAAATACTACAGAAGATCCATGAGGGTCATTTAGGAATTTAGAAGTGCAAACAACTAGCACGCGAGGTGATATATTAGCTGCGGATCAATCGTGACATTATTAATGTGTTAGGAAACTGGTTTTTATGCTTGAAATACAAGCCATGCTAACAGACAGAGCCACTGAGACCTCACCAAGTTCCACAAAGGCCTGATCAAAAAGTCAGATACTCATTTATTTATCTGGCAATCAAAGGATTATCTAATAGTCATGGATTATTATTCTCTTTTACCAGAAATTTCCATACTGCACAGTGTTATTAGTAAATCAGTGAGAGTTGGCATGAAGGGAATATTTTTCAGCCATGGAATTCCAGATTAATTCTTCAGTGAAAATGGGCCAAAATTCTCTAGTGCAGATTTTAGGCAATTTGCCATAGATTGGGATTTTCACCACAAAACATCAAGTCCAAATTATCCCCAATTTAATAGAATTGTGGAAAGGTCTATGTGGATGGTAAATTGCCTTATGAAAAAGACTTTTGATGGGTGATTTACATAAAGCTTTATTGGTTTACTGAAATAATCTCTAGAGAATACTTTTTCTCCCGCTCAGATGTTAATGGGAAGAAGGAACAGATCAAATTTAGCTATTACTGATAACTTGCTGAAATGAATGACAATGAAACCATACAGAAGATGAAATAAAATTAGAAGTGGAAGCAAAAATATTATTTTGACAAAATGACCTGTGATCACCCATCTCTTAACCCAGGTGATAGCATGCCTGTGGAATTACATCTCTAGTATTTGGGGCCAAAGGGGTACCATAAAATAATAACTACAGTCTAGGTTTTATGTAGTCCAGACAGACCAATGAGACACATTTTGATTTAATCAAAGGGATTTAAAAGTAATCCCAGAACATTCCAAAACATTTACAGTGGATGTGTTCTCTGGCATTTACCAACCAACTGATTGTTTATTATCAGTGGGCAAAGGAGAAACTGGCAAGCAACAAGAAAGCAACTCAATTCTAATGAAAGTCTGATACAGAGAGGATTGGAGAGGGAGATCAAACATTCTGATAGACTCAGAGACTTGCTAACCTGCCTGGAAAAGGAATATTTGAGTTAAATGAGTGGTAAGGATGCATTCCACCGGTAGCCACTCCTTCTGTAAATAGTTGATGTGTTGGGTATCTAGATTGTAATAAATAGTGCTAGTTGGGTTGAGAATTTAGCGCATATATTGTTAGAAAGTTTATATATATATAACATGTATGTATATATATATATATATATATATATATGAGAGCTATTTGTATTTTTAGACGGGAAGATGTAGAGATATGATTGTGAAAGATTATAATTTAGAGAGGCTCCCTTATAACAGACAGTATTAAGAATATAGGAATTTTGAGACATGCCCTGGAAGCAAGGGGTGGAGAACAAAGTGTACCTATATACAGAAGCTTACCATACATGTTGTCTCATTTTTTTAATAAAAGTTTATTCTTTCTCATTCACTAGTTTTTTGTTTAATGAACCCTGTGACAGAGCGAAGGGAGTTAACAGCACTCTGATCACTCTGGCACTAATTGGCTCCCCCAGAGAGGGCTGATTGAAGAATGAAATGTAATTAGCTAATCAGGACAATAGGATGGATGAACTAAAGAGCTGCTTAGCTGATCAGCTCAAGACTGATAAGAAAGGCACAGGAAGGAAGTTCTAAGGGAGAACAGTAGGAGTGGCTGAGTGTAGAGTCAGAGAGATCACCAGGAAAGGAAAACACTTCTTCTCTTTGGCCGTGGGAAAAAGGCTGAAGATACAAGGGACTTTGTAAATAATATTGCTGCACAAAACTGTAAAAAGTGAGGGAACATAAATAAACATCACAGTGTGGATATCCAACCTCTGGATCTGAGGGGGTATCTATAGTGCAAGAAGGCAGGAAAAGATCGTGACCTGCTTCAAACCCCAAGAGCATTACAGTTACGGCCACCATCAAGAAGAAGTCCTTTGCCAAGCGCAGGACCAGAGTCAGATGTTGGTGAATCTGTGGTGCGAGGCAAGATATTCGACTTCAGTAAGAGCACCTGAAATGATTATGTGTACCAAGAAATAGCAGACAAGCTGGGAGCAATGCTAGGCAGGCTGCCTCATCACTTTGATGGTTAAATATCAAGAGAACCCCGAAGTTCTGCCTCCGAATTAGCCAGTGGTAACCCCCCTGCAATTCTGTAAGAGGGGAGGTGTGGCATTCTGTACCCCATGTACACCCTTATGGTGTGATTTTTGTATCATTCATGTTCACCCTTACAGTGTAACTGTGTATTGTTTGATACAAAGTATGCCACGTAAGGGGTTTATGGAATGCTCATGGCATACCGTACATTATTCTTACGGTAGCATGTTTCCTGCAATGTCATACATATGTACAGATATGAAACTCTGCGGTGTCATACCACAAATGTGTGTCCCACATGGTTTGGAGAGATACAGACGAACTCCAGGCTGTGTTTCCATGCCCCACAGAGGCATGCATACAGGAACAATGGACTGGCCTAAGCACCTGTGAGCACTACGGCTCAAGTGGGAGAAATCATGCCCATGGCCGGACAGGGCCGATTCAATGGACTGGTGAGCAGTTCAGGAAGCCTATTAACTGTCTCAAAAGCCACTCCTGGGAAAGTCAGTCAGGAGAACCACACACCTCTGGGAACTCCCCACCATTCTCCCTCTTTTACGAGGACTTTGACTAAGTGCTGGGTACTGCGCTGAGCTCTGAGCCCCTAGTAGTCCATGACAGCCTGGTCAATTAGGATGGCAACCTTCCAAGCCCCAAATCTAGAACAGGAGTGGAGAGGGGCAAACAGCTACTTGATCAGGTCTGCTGCCTTCGGTATAGCTGGAGAGCTTTTTCCATCATTAGATCTCCTTCATGGAGAGTCTCTCTCTTTCCACATTGAATTTAATACCACTGATGGTTCTATTTCTGACCAGAGATTCTGTCAGTTCTCCGACATCCCCAGTCTGACTGAGTCCCCTTAATTCTGTGCCATATTTCTCTATTGTGTCATCAGTTTTTTGCATGCATGTAAAAATGTCACTCTCTCAAAGGTCTCATCCTTTTCGGCATGCAATACTTCTCAAATTTGGTCAGTATTTTACTTAACCTTCTTCAAACTTAAAATTGTTATAAATATCCAATGCTTTCTCCCCAACAACATGCAAAAAGATTGATGATTTCTCTTTATCATTTTTCTCCTCTGCCCCATGCTGCTATATACAATTCAGATCTTGGTTGGACTTTTCCAGTTCACTGCAACATTGCCTGACAATTGCAGAGGGGATGGAGATTATAACACTTTCATTTGGTTTTTTTTTATCCCTTTTTAAGCTTATCAAACTACTCTTATGCTCATAAAAATATATATAAAAGCCTCTGTTCTTTCTTGTTTGCTGCTCCATGGGCTCCCTTTTCCCCCTGTTTTGAGTTTCAAACATAGGAGTTAACCTCAAAATGACTGCAGTCTCCTTCTCAGTTGGCACTTCTGGCACCATGTAATAATCCTGGAGTTCACTGAACAACAAACCAGTGAATGAGAAAGGAATACATTTTTATTTAAAATAACTAGAAAGTATCCATGGTAAACTGCTGTACAGTTACCCTTTGTTTGCCACCCCCTTGCTTCCAGGACATGTCTTAAAATTCCTCGATTCATAATACTATCGCTTATAAGGAATCCGCTCTAAATTATAATCTTTCACAAACATGTCTCTACACTAGCTAATGCAGGAGCCTGTTCAATTTGTTTGCATCTCTGCAGTCAGAATAAAATGGAGGGGTTAAACACTGAGTGACCAGAGGGGTTGCTTCCATTTCTTAGGAGTTGATTGGCTAATCTTGGGATTGAAAGAATGAGAACAACACTGGCCCATGGGATTTAGGATAGTATTGGTCGACTCCCAGGACACAAGTCTGGGGGACCCAAGCTGCATCCACACTGCAAAATGATGCACTGTGGACCCAGGTCCCACTGGGATGCAGGCTCAGGCCAAAACTCCCACTTCCCTGCTGGCCAGAGGACTGATTGGCCCATTCAGATACATTTGTGAGAAGGAAGGGGATCTGGGGTTGAGTCTGAATCTGAGCTCAGGCTCACACTGCCATGCAGACTTACTGAGTATCCGCGCCTCAGTTCCCCCGTTTGTAATAATGAGAATAGCAGCAATTCCTTACCAAACAGGAGTGTTGTGAGGCACTCAGCTCCTGTGCTCATGGGGACCATGTAATTATTGAAGATGGCGAGACGTTTGCAAATGGCGTCTTAGTTCTCTCCACAGTGCGTGGAAATACCATCCCAGCCCCCGAAAGCTTGCAATCCTGAAAGCACTCGTGCATCGCAGCAACTTTAACGTCACTCCCATGGGCAGTCCCAGCAATTAGGCACGACTACGCCTATGTGTCAGTGAAGGATGAAAGCCCTGGAAGTTCACAACAAGAGAAGGAAGCTGGGGGAGATGATAAAGATGTGAGTAAAGGGAACGAAGGCATTCACAGGAGCTCATGGGCGTGCAGGCTGTAATATACACGTGTCAGTTCCTAGAACTATTTTTAATAGTTACACTTTTTTTTTCTTCAAAGGGAATCGGAGGGTCATTGTTCTTGCTTTGCTTTCTCCTTCTCGCTCTTGGCCTCTCTTAATCCTCCCCTCTCTACGCACTGGAGTCTGCTTCCATTTTTAATCGCAGGCTTGCCACTGACTTCAATGGGAGCAGGATCATAATCTCTACAAAAATCCTGTCTGGAGAATCTCTCAGGAATCAGGGCGTGCAGCAGAGCCGGTCTCCAGAAAGCCTGTGGTAGGCTGTCTAACTGGGTGCACCGCCTTATTGTCTGGAAGAAGTAGCAGACCAACTCTTAAGCCAGGCACCAGCAGCCGTGGTTGAGTGGCTGATCAAAACATGTGCCTACAGCTGTGATTGCTCGTTTCTTTTTCCAGCCCAGCCCCCACCTTGCCTCACTGAAGATAACCTGGTTCTGACCCTTGACTCCTATTCCTCCTTTCTGATTTAGAGCTGAGAGTTAATGCCAGACATAAGAACGGCCCTACTGCATCAGGCCAATGGTCCATCTCGCCCAGTATCCTGTCCTCCCACAGTGGCTGGTGCCAGCTGCTTCAGAGGGAATGAACAGAACAGGGCAATTATAGTGATCTATTTCCTATTGTCCAGTCCCGGCTCTGCCATTTGGTCTCTGACTCCAGTTCTGACCTTGGCTTTGATTTCTGGATACTGACTCCTGCTCTAGCCACTAGGCATGACTGCCCATGTCCTGCTCACTGACAAAATTAGGGCCAGTACTGGTGAATAATCAGTTTTGCCACAAGACACAGAAGATTCAGTTTCCCCTCTCCCAACCGCAGGTGTCTTTCTGGGCACCCACATGGAATACATAGGGCCATGGTAAGTACTGTCTTGCTCTGTTTTCTATCATCCCTGAACCTGAGAGCAGATAAAAGCAAATAGATGATTATAGGCATATTAAGAGAGCTTGTTGCCAGCCCTGCAATGTCTAAAATATTCCAGAGGGGCTTTAGTTCTCCCTCTCCCTCCTGCCCATCATGTTTGTTTGTGATGGCCAGATTGTTCTCATTTCTCCCAAACAGTAGGTCCAATGCAGTTACTCCAATCATATCTCAGCTATCCCTCTTGTATTTCTTTAGAACAGACAGCAATAACTCAATGCCTACTGGCGTGCCCCTCCACTCCACACGCACCCACAGAGAACGCTGGGACACACAGTTACTAGGTAGCATTGCGGAGCACGTTTGTTCTGAAGCGAAGGGAAGATGAACATATGCCAGGATCAATGTGATTTAACAAACTTTTTGAGGAAAGAGAGAATTGCAAATAAATGACTCCTCCCTCCCCCCCTCAGAGTGGTGCAACTGCCCACGTCTCCATGCCCTTCTAGCATGCATGACTTGGAGGAAAATCAAATCAAGATAGTCTATTAAGAAAGTAGAGGATTACTGAATTGATTTTGAGAAGTTTATGGAAGATTATAAAGCATTATTTCAGGATTATATTCAAGTTCTGTGATTTCACCTTGATTCAGTAAAGCATTTTACATATAGCTTCTAGTATTCTCACCAGAGAGCACTCTTTCAAATGGAAATAGCCATCTCATTAATCATACAAATACAATCCCTTGGGATGGGGAAATAAACAATGACAAAATTCATGTTTATTGAGAAAGGAGGAAGAATTGTAAACTAAGATTCAGCTGTAGATTTATTTCTATTTTTAGTTTTGCTTTTTAATAGCACGTGAAAGTTGTTATTCCCTCTCCTAGAATAGTCAGTGCACCCTCTGCTCCTTTTGCACACTAAAGTCACTGGAAGAGCAATTAACAAAACTATTATTTCTTCCAATGGGAGCTCTATTATGATGTCTTCTGGTCCAGCTTCCATAAAATTCTTATCTATTTTATTGTCTCTCGTGGACCAGCAGGTATTGTTGCCAATGGGGGATTGTGTAAGAGTCACGTTTCAGACTTTGAATCACTATCTTTTATAAAATAGCGATTCGCTTTATGAGCTCAACCTAGTTCCTGTTAAGGGATAATATCACAGAGAAAAGGGAAGATGTACTAAAAAAATTCATTTAAAATATTTAAATCTTTATATCTTCAATTTGCCTGTGAAGATCTCAGACAATACTGATGTCACGCTACACTACGCTGCAGTGGGGAACTCTGGGACTTACGCCCGTTTAAAATCAACGATGGGGAGTCTATTGTATATAAAATATTCTATTAGAAATATATTTAAATAAATTATTTTTATTAAATCCAGGTAACAAAAGTGCATATAATATCTGCTTAGATCATCCCTCTTCTAAAGACTCAGTTTATTCCTAGCTCAAACTAAACTTCATGCTTAAACTGAGGTCTTACGTAGCTTGACTTGGGCAAGGATCAGTTTTATAGTCCTTTGGTTTCCATCCCCTTTTAGTGGGAGCCAATCAGCCCCGTCCTCCTCCACTTTTCCATGCTGTTGGTGTTTGTTTGTTGCGGTTGTCTTAACCAATAAAAACAATTTCCCACATTACCTTTCCCTGTCCAGGAGGAAATAAAGAGCTGCTAACACCAATGATTTCTGAATAAATCAAAGAAAAACAAGAGGTGAAGGAGGACAACCGTGGAATGTTCTTCCAGTGGATTATGACAGTTCCACAAATAACTAACATAGAAACAGGAAAGAGAAATGGAGAATGAAAGAAAAGCAAATAAAAAAGATAGGATACATATATAAGGGGAATAGAATATGAAAGTAGTGTCCAGTAAGAGGTCAGGAAGGAGGAAAAGATATTACTATAAATGAACCCAAACCAAAACCTAGTGTCTGAACAAGCTCACTCTCCTGGGCTGATTAGATGCTGGGCCATTTACATAGATTACCAAAGTCTAAACAAAGAATATTTAAGGTGGTAAAAATTACATTGCATACTATGTGTATATGAAATATTTGCATCAGGTCTCAATCCTGTTCAGACCAAGGGTCAGTGCATTCAGAAACCTCAATCCACGCCTACAAAAAAAGAGGCAAGCTTACGATGAGGTTCTTCCAGTTTTAGGAAGCAAGCAAATTTCTTCTGGAAGAAGCCCCAACACTGGCTGGAGACCACATCCTGATGGGTGCAGAGCAGATAGCAATGTGTTCTATGTAGGGTGAGATTCCCCTGGGAGAATAAAATGCATTAAACTTCATCCTCCAAGTGAACCCACAAAGGGACACTTCAAAATCTCAGCAAAACCAAACTGAATCAAACAATTTGTGAAATGTTTTTTTAATAAAACACTGCAGTCACAGTGCCCAAGTACCTATTCTCTTTTGAAAAAGATAGCAATGGATATAAAATTGTATTTAACAGATCTAGTTATGGTTATTTCTATATATAAAAACTGACTATGCATACATAAAGGCTCTAGCCAGGCATCCATGCGTAAGCTTAAAAACATCTACCAACAATCATGGCACTTACCCACTGGAAGCAGCTCTGGATACATTATGTATTTTCTTTATGTAATAGTATTTTTCTTTTTCAAACTAATTTTGAAAAATTGTTTTGCTCCGGTGACACTTTTAATACTGCATCTGCCATGGCCAGCCAGCTTTCCCCTTCACTTTTTATTGTGAAAGAAAGAAATTGGGACAGGATCCTGCCCTCAAATTAGGTTTATTATATTAAAATGTGAAAGATGAATACGGCAAGTAGAACGGAAGCAGGGAAAACTGCTGAAAGCAGCAACAAGGCAGACTAGCATGTCCCATGTGTATAGCAAAACACTGATGAGATAGATAGGGCTAACAGATATCCCTGATAACTCAGTGGATGTTGGGGGCCCTTGAAGGAGTACTTCAGCATTTTTTTAAATTTAATTTTCCTAGCTCCTTTCCTGGCAAAGATAACCATGAAAGCATAAATCTACCACTAGAGTTGAAATGAACAAAATCTGGGCTCTTCTTCTGCCACAGGCACTAGAGACCTAAGGATCCCTTTTCCCTCCACATACACAGAACTGGATTCTTCTCTCACTTACACCAGAGTCACACAGCTGTAACTGTAACAGAGCGTTCCCACATTTGCAATGATATAAGCGGGAGATGAATCAAGTCCTGATTTTATGGCTATGTCCACACTGCAGCTGAAGGCGTGTTTGCTGCTTGGGTAGACATTCCTTTAATCTAGCACAGCAAAAAATTCCTTTAATCTGGCACAGCAAAAAACAGCAGTGAAGATGCAGCAGCACAGGTTCCAGCATGGCCTGTATTAGCCTGCCTGGTCCCTGTGGGTACGTACTGGGGTTGCTAGCTTGCACTGAAACCCTGCTTCTGTGTCTTCATTGCTATTTTTAGCCGGGCTAGCTCGATTAAAGCTAGTATAGGTGTGCGCGCATTCTTTCAACTGCAGTTCAGACATACCTGGTATGTAAGATAAGCCTCTTAGGTTTGGAGTGTACCCCTAACAGAACTGCCAACTCTCACGATTTTATCCCAAGTCTCACAATATTTAGTGTTATTCTTAAAGTCCCATCTCCAGGAGTCATAGGATTCCATCAGAATTATAGCTTGTCATTTTAAAATACATTTCTAGTCTACATGAATGCAAGGAATAGCTGGAAAATGTGAACCCTACAGGCTCAAAGGCCAGAAGGTGACTAAAGAGAAGCTAAATTTTGGTATTTTTTAATTCTCATGATTTTTAGGCCAATTTCACAATATTAGGAGCCTGTATCATGATTTTTGAATGCTGGAGTTCGGCAGTACTGCAAGCAGTTCACTAACTCTCCCCCAGATCCCTAGATTCGCTCTGTGAACAGAGGTATAATAATAGTGAAGGCAAATCTGCTACATTTGGGGTATGGCAACAATTATTTATTTATATTTGTTAAGGGTGTCTGTGCTAGTTGCAATTTATAGTCTTATGCTGGAGCTGAGCTAACTTCTGCTATAAACAAAATTCTGCAGCAGTGGAAGGAGTCCTTCCAATTAACTTTTGCTCAGTGGATCCATTCCACGTTTATGACACTTTAAGGGTCTGAAAGGATATGTGATCTGAAAAGCTATTTTCATTGGGTGGGGTAGATCAGAAGCCTCAAAAATAAATGTATACAACCCCATGTACCCTCAGTACGTGACCAAACTGCAGTCAGCCATTTTGTGTGTCCAGCGACTGTTAGCTGAAAACCAAATACCACATAGCTAGGAATAATTTTTAAGGTTCTGAGAGGCAAGGCCAAATAGCTGCATGCATTGCAGTTTTGTTAATCAGAATAGGAAGATGGGACAAAGTTAATGCAATGTAAAAATGGAAAGAATGTTTGGACAGGTGACCTGATTTTAAGTGCCTGTCACAAGGCAAGTACACCCCATCTCCCTTTGGGGGCAGGGTATGGGACTCATAGCCCCATGGTTAAGTCTGTCTCACTGCCCTTGGCCTCAAGGCAGAATGGCCTAGTGGCAAAGTCAATAGAGAGGCCCCTGTCTCCAGGGTGGTGTGGTATAGTGGCCCCAAATCAATATGGGCCAACACTTGGGAGTGGGACAGGTGACGGCTGGGTAGGTGGAACCAGGCCCACCTTGCTCCACTGGGTGCTGCTTCAGGGCCCTACCAGCAGTGGGATGTCCCACCACTATGTTGGTAGGAATCTCATTGAAACACACCGACTGCACCCTGGAATAATACTGGTTCCCCCCTGGGCCACCTCCTACCGTGTTTCTCAGTTGGGGGGTTGTTGGGATCTCTGGGTCCATTGGCATGTGCGGTTCCCTGTGGCTCCGATCTCTCTCGGGTGTCCGCGGGTACCTGGGCATCTGTCTGGTTCTCGGCGCCCTGGGCTCCATGACCTGTGGTTTCACTTGCTCCTAGGCTGGAGTCTGCAAGGTGCATCCCTCCTCCTCAACGGTCAGCCTGGAATGAGCTGGGCTGCTCTCTTTTACACTGAGGCAACAGTTGGAGCATGCCCAGCAGAGGTGAAGGGGCGTGGTTTCCGCTGCCAACAATATTGACTTAACCTCTTCATCTCCAGTGTAGGGCAAGTACACCCCATCAAAGCATCCCTGACATATACGTTTTATTGTTGTTATGATTAAAAGGCTTTTGTAATAAAAATAAGTAATTTGTTGAATTTAAAAGAATTGGTGACCCAGTAGGGCAGGGGTGTCAAACTCAATTCGTGTGGTGGGCCACATTTAAATTACATTCATTTCAGGGGGGCCACGCATGCCACACTCTACTCTGCTCTACTTTTCATAGTCTACTCTCCGCCAAAAAATCTCCCCGCAGGGTGAAATTCGGTGGCAGAGTAGGAGAGTAGGAATGAGAACAGGCACTCGCAGGGGCTCACAGACTACATCCTCCGCCGTGAAATCTCACTGCAGGGTGACATTCGGCGGCAGAATGCAAGACTCCGATGGCCATTTCCCTTTTAAGAAGAGATCTCATGGTGCTCTGAGCTCGGCTCAGAAAACACTGCTGGCACAGGTAACACAAGCCGGCGGGCCGGATTCAGCCCACGGGCCAGATGACACAAGCCAGCAGGCCGGATTCGGCCCACAGGCCTTGTGTTTGACACCTGGGCACTAGGGTTACTATCAATTATATGTTTTTTTTTAAGTTAGCTATAAAAAATTAAATACATTGGAGCAATTTGAAGGAGCTTTTCTTCAGGCAAGGAGCTGACACCTGAACTCCCCGGCAGGAAAATGACTGGCCATCAATGACCTGCTGTTATCTACTCGAAACCATCTCAAACTTTGGTAATTATATTTTGAAGTGTTCTGAACTTATTGCTATAATATAGATATGTGGTTACTTGAACCTTAATAAAAAGTAGTTTTAGGTTAAACATAATAAAAAGTAGTTTTTGGTGATTAATATATCAATCATTTATCAGATGGAGGAGCCCCATTGATTTATTCCTGACACCACCTGTAGAGAAACAGTTAATTTACCACTGAAAACCCAGGGTAACACCCATAGACGGCTATCCCATCTTTCTCCATCTCAGCCTTTGAAAAATATCAAATCTTTGCTTAGTAAATTCCTCTGGAACAATTTGGTATTCATATTTTTAAAGATGAACATCACTTTCATTCTGGAAGGAAGATCTAACATAGTCCAGTTTCACTTACCCCACTGTTATAAATTCCACATGTTTTAAGCCTCTCAGAGTTGGGAATCTGATGGGTGAAATTCAGTTTTCACTTCTGATGGTGAAAAATTTCACAAAAGCAGAAATGAGATACATTTTGTCATTTGCCATTATGGTGACCTTTTGCTCCTTCATTATTAATATCTAGCCACCAGCCTAGTGGTATGATTGCAGAAAGCCTGAGTCTTACAGGCTTTGTGAACATGAAAGAGTCTTATTCGTAATCTCTTGTCATTATTTACATCTATCCAAAGTGGGTGTAAAACACTACCAATTTAGAATGGCAGTAACTTACACTCACTTTGCTCAGATATACATGACTACATAAGGTACAAGACAGTGAAGAATCAAGCTCTAAATCTCAAAAATTCCTTCACAAAAACTTCAGGCAAATAGGGGCATACCAAGAATGGAGTTCTACTAATCCTTGGTTCTGCTTTGCCCATTTGGAGGTCTGTGGTGCACATGGGTAAAGCTCTTCAGGTAAAATGAAAGGCTCACTTACTTCCTGCACCATGTTTAGAACTAATGTCAAACAGAACCTTTGAGTTTCTGAAATGTTTCTGTAATGATGTTTTTGAGTTTTGGTTTCTAGCCTTAGCTGGAATCAGAAGTGCCTAAATTCACTGAAAGAGAGCAACTTCAAGGTCTTTCAGTCCGGTGGAGGTCTCAGGAGCCTTACAAGACCAGTGTTTGCATGCATTTCCAGCCCACTTTGGAAACTCAAAGAGCACAATTCTCAAGGGATCCTGGTCTAGCCAAGTTGAGCACAATATATGACCTAGATGTGGAGAAAGAGGAGAGTAAATGTTGTGGATTTTCTTATTTGTTTTCTAAGATTAAACTGTTTATTGATTTTTGCTTTTCAGTACAAACATCACAATAAATTAAAAACAAACCAACCCCCAGAATTTGCTTTCTCATCTTTCATTCCCCTGATCCTGGGGTTAGTTACAGGACAAATGATCAGCCCATGTCCCCAGGCTCACCTGACATCCTCTCTCCTGGGAACTCAAAGGGAGGCTGGCACTGGTCAGCTAAGCCCATTTTATGGCCCTTTTACACCAGAGTGGCACAAAGTAGTACTAACAGGGCCAGGATATAGCCCAAGAGATTTATATAGTTTTGAAAAGCATCAGAACTTTGGGTGCATATCTGAAACAAACCAGAACCCCAAGTGATGAGCTGGGATCAAGTTACACACCCACAGCTGGGTACAACATACAGTATCAGTGGCAGTGAAAACTCAGATTCAGTTTCCTCAATGCAAAGCTATTTATTGGAAAGTGGGTGTCACAGACAGACAACAAATGTTATACAATGCCTCTCCTCTATAAGCCTCAATTTTCCAAGTATAAGCCCTCAGTAACTATGCTGGCCCCACATAATATCCTGAGTAGCATACAAAACAGGTATAGCTACCAGTTTTAGACTCTTTATCTTCTTTTCCTCCAGATACTTGGTCTATGTCTGGGTTCCTCGAAACAGGGTGTTGATAACCTGAAACCCTCTGGTTCTTCTTCTTGAGTACTTGATCTGTTTAATGGTCCCTTATGGTAGGATGTTGGCTATCCCAAGACCCTCTGATTCCAACGTCCCTTTTTAGATGTTAATTGGGATGTCTAAGTGGCATGTGATATTCCCTAGTGCTTATACCCTTTTCCCAAAGGAGTCGCATGTCCCCAACATATGCTCTGCTAGCACTTATTTAGCATATCATGATTATTTATAACTTGTTTTTCTAATTAATTTTGGGAGGGACAACAGGGATCGGTTGACAAGTACATAGTGTCAAATATTCACCTAGCACCTTATGTCACGATGTTCTACAGAGTCAGCTGACCCAGATCAGTTAGTTCCAGATTCACCATTACACACCTCCACATGCACACGCTAGACAAATTGCCATTTGCTGACCATGACCATGGGTCTGTCACATCAGCACAGCTACACACACAGGGATAGTTGTACTCATGTTCTCTCTGAGTGCACCTTCTCAGGTGTCAGAATTTGTATTTTTAAGTCTCCTGGGGTGGAATTCTATAATTCTCCCACTCTTAGACTGAGCCTTGGGCTACTGTAGTCTTTGTATTAGCTGTGAATACGCAGCAGATCTAACTGGGTTTGGCACATGTGGTTCTTCCCTTCAGGAGTGTGTGACCAGTGGTAAATAGAGTGACCAGACAGCTTTCTTCAAACCAATGTACTGTTTAATTTTTATAGTGGGAACAAGACAATTAGAAAAAAAGGATTGTGAAACACATTTTTAACAGTGACATAATTATCCATAGAACAACTTACCAAGGGCTGTGGTAGATTTTCCATCACTGGCAATTTTAAATCAAGATTGGATATATTTCTAAAATATGCTCTAGCTCAAACAGGAATTAGTTCAGAGAAATCCCACGACCTGTGTTATGCAGCAGGTCAGACTAGATTGGTCCCTTCTGACCTTAGAATCGATTAATCTAAAACAAGTCTATATGCATGTCTATCTTATCTGCAAGGCTTATCATCTGCTGATAGCCCAGGCAAGACATACTTCATCAGACATCCCAGTGGCCTCAGTCTGAACAGATGCCGGATAACTTTCCCCTTTCTGGAACAAGAGAATCTTTTTAACAGTTTATTCAGACCTTCTGGTTCACACCTCGGCTTCCATGGCAAAACAAGTTTGTAACTTGACCGGAACCAGGAGCTATAGTATTCAGAGCTAGTAATTCAGGCATGGTCTCTTAACAAACCTGATGCGTTTACCAAGAGGTTGCTTATCTCGAGCCTGTGTTTTGCTTCCTGCTTGTTTTATCTTATACCCCCTTTTTAAATAAGTCAATATATTCTGCAGTAAAGATCCCAATAACCCGGGCAATATATAATATTCATAAACTATTACAGAGCAGCCTGATGTCACAGGATCCAAGGAAAAGTATGATTTTTTAAAAATCTATTTTGGGCCATGACAACTGACTTTCATGGTAACAACAAATTTAGGTGAAAAACCAAATGTTTATGATTCCATAAAAACTTTTTCCCCCAAAAGATTTGTTTGTCATATGAACATTTCACAACTTCAGTCCCAGGTGTCCAAAATGATCAAACACCACACCGCATTTTGCTGCAGTTAAGAGATATCTGGGAACAATTACAGATACATTTGTATGTATGATTGCTACCCACTAAGTCACAAAAAGGAGATGATAATCTAATGCAGCCACTTCCTGTTGCCATTTCAAAATATGCAGTATAATTTAATAATATACAGTAATTTGAAACCAACAGTATCATTCCACTGCTGTGAATTCAATTGCTTTAGGAATACACGTTGGTAATGTATTTATATGGAATGACTGTTTATTGAATTCTCAGTGGCTCTTACTTTGTCTACTAACATCACAAAAGAGTAGTAAGCTTTGGTTAATACACATTTACTTTATAACAGGCTAATCAAAAGGCAGAACAAGGCTTTAGCAACACGTTAATATGAAAGAATTCAGAAATTCCAAAAAGAGGGCTTTGTTTGTTTGTTTTTCCACATTGCATGCGTTTCAGATTCAAAACGATGTACAAGCTACATCCAAAAGACTACAGAATAAATTAAAATCTCCATGGCACAGGCCCAGAGATCTGATGCATATTGATATGTCTTATGGATGATGTAAGTGTGACCCATCAGTGCCTAGGGCAGCCACCTGATAATGCCAAGGTCAGGGCAGGCTGTAAAAGGAGAGCAGATTCTCCCAGCACTGGTAGGTGACACTGAAGTCAAACTTCCCAACCAGCTGCAAACAGTGCTTCTGATTCCCTGCACTGGTTATCAAGAGGCCACTATACAAATACACACAGCCCCCTTTACTGCATTTCAGTCTCTGGCTCCCAATCAACCACTAGGTCCAGTAAAGAGACCAGTTACTTAAACTCTATGCTCTTTAGTAAAGAGTTTCCCTCTGATCCCAAAGTACCAGCCACAGTACCAGTTCACTATAAGTTTGGATCTTACCCAAAATACCACGCTGCCAGCCAATCCTTTAGTAACTAAAACTAAAGGTTTATTATAAAAAGAAAGAAACAAACAATAAGAGAAATGTTAAAGGATTAAAGCAATCAGATACATACACATGATTTGAAAGTTCATATACATCAGGTTTCTAGAAGAATTGTGGAGTTGCAGGCTTGTATAGTCCCTCTGGTGTACATCCAGTACCTGGATGGGTCTCAGTCCTTTGTTTCACAGCTTCAGTTCAGTTGCAGATGGGTTGCTCCAGAGGTAGACAGGTGGCTGAAAGCTGAACAGGCTGAAGACTGGTGACTGAAGACAAAATGGATTCCCAGGCCTTGTATAACCTCTGGCCCTTGCCACGCTGCTTGTGGAATTTTACAGGAACCAAAATGGAGTCCAGAGCCACATGGGCCAGACCTGGTGACTCATCAGGTATATCTCTGGCTACTTCCCCTGGGCCCTTTGCACCTGGGAATGTCTTAATGGGCCATTAAGCACGCTATTGTTCTGCAGCCATCCTGTCTGAGGCGTTACCCAGTCAGCACCATTTGAAATACGGATATATCAAACATATCCATAACTTCCCTCACACACATAACACATGAACACAAACATTATCATCTTACTCAGCACATTATATCCCTTCTAACAATAACTGACATGGCATAGCTCACACGAATCACGCTGATTTTGACATACTGATGTTAAACAATATATTAAATGCCCACCCACCAATCCAGCCAGCGTGACATCCCCAACACGAGATTGGTGTAGAAGGGAGTAATCAGAGCTCCTGAATACACCTCAGGGGCCCCCCTCAATCTAGTCAGAATGACAGAAAGTGCATGGGATATGCTGAGAGAGGAAGGGAATGCTAACATTCAGGATTCTCATCTAGAAAAGCATGTAAAAACAATTCCCAAATATCTGGGAATCCAGACTGGGACTCCCCCATCCTTTGGCCCAGTAAATAGCTCTAGTGGTTTATTTCATTCCCTGTTCTATCCCCCACACACAGGGGCACAGCTTCCCCAACTCCGAAGAAAGTGAGGGAGAGCCAGGGCAGGCTTCTCCCAATCACACATTGCCTCCAGTATCCAGAACTTGGCCCCAGTGCCCCATTCCCGTTTGGGAGCAGCTTATTGGGAAGGAGCTGTCCTAACTCCTGGGAAGGTGCACAGAGACAAAGAGCCAGGACAGATTTTCACAAGTACCCCCAGGATCCAGCAACTGGACCATGTGGTCCATCTCCCCTTCTGTAATAACAGCCTTCTCTTGCTGCCAGCTAATGTACCCTATGGGAACTGAACAAAACAGATAAAATAGAATTTCACAAAGAGTAAATCCACAGAGCCTTCGATGAGGCACAAAAATAATTTGTAACATTTTTAAAGGTCTCTCTATGTTCCACATGATAGGTGGAATCCTTGCCCAAGAATTCACTTCCTCTCATGGGGTCAGATGCAAACTTTCTTTCATATCTCCAGACTCAGACAATCGATTAAAGAAGCCATTTCTATAGGGTTATGCAGGCTTTGCATAAGATTCTTCAGAGACAGTCAACATTTTAGCTGCTATGATGGCAAGTCAGCACAAATACAAAAGATAGTCTAATCATTATCAGTGCAATTGTTCAAAACGTCCAAAAGAAATCTGCTGAACAAAATGAAGCCTGAAAAAATGATTTGCACTATTTTGAAGGAACATCAAACGCGTCAGTGGAATAGATTTTGATTTCACTTGCTGCCAGTTAGTTAATACACCATGATGACACACTACAGGTGGACAGGTTAATAGGATTTTGAATACATCTGAAATTGCTGGCAGGAGTTTCACAGATTTATTCCTGCAAAAAAAAATAACAGCCTATATTTACAGAGGGCTAGAGTAAGCCTTCACACTCAGATCTGATATGAGTTGGTAAATTGGAATAGTGTCTCAGGATTCTTTCCTAGATACCCCTCTTGCACTGGAAACTTGGGAAGAGTAATTTACTTCTCTTCTTTTCAGAGTTCAGCATATTCCCCACCATACCACACCTAGACAACTCTATTGCTGGGAGAGCCATGCCTTAGTTCTTTTAGACTGAAATGGTTCAAGGACTCTGGGGTAGAAGTATATATGATATGCAAAATAGAAGGTCTGAAAGTTGCAAGTTTGGAAAGACTGAGAACCCTTGTTTTAAATGTTTGCCTGTCACTAACGGTAACACCATTTATTCAAGGCTGGGAAATAAGACACTGCATAAGAAGGTAATAAACACAGGGTTCTCAGAAGTAACACTAAAACAAATCCCTCTGTATAGGTTGCATTTATTCTGTCTACTTAGTTCCTCAAAAGTTTGCAAGAGGGACTATTTTTTTCCAAACTAGACTGCTAATGATTTGGATTCCTGCTGATTCAAGAAATGAAAATTATTTGACAAGAGTTTGATTCCTTATTTAGAACCTTAAGCTCAGCACAGGAGAAAAAGTCAATGTTTTTCTTACGCTGTATTATTGGGCTAAAAGGGATTCTTACTGGAGAAAGAACAGAAATGTCAATAACAGACCAATTTAATGTATTGTGCACCATGGGCAGCAAGGCATTGGTGGGTGTGCTGAGATTTGTGACGATTTCACAGAGGATTTGTCTACCTTTTTCCTCCAAAACATTTTATACTGTTATGATTTATGTGACCTTTTATGGCTTTCTGTAGAGTCACTTTATCCTTTAGCTCTTCCTTTGATACAGACTTGCCAGAAGGACCGGGGCTTAGATCAATACAGAGATTTAAGCACTCCCACAATGAGCATTGCGAGGCCTAACTTTAGCCCTGAGTAAGGTGGCCAGGCTCCCTATGCAATGTATGGAGGTGGGGGACAGAGGTGCATACATTTAAATCAACCTATGTAAGGTCGACTTACAGCCACTGCAGTAATTACACTGCCCTCTGTGGGTCGGTGGTGCGCATCCCCACCAGCAGCACTTCCACCAACATAAGAGAGGCAGTGTGGGGAGCTGGTAGTCCAGTCTCTCAGCTCTGCTGGTAGACCCCTGCTGGGATCTTGGCTGCCCCACAGGCTCCCAGACTCCCGGCAGGCTGCGCTCCCCATTCCTAGACAGGAGTGAGGGGGAAGCAACCTGGGGCTTCTCACCCACAGGGATGAGCCCAGCTTCTCATCCCTCCCCACCTGGAGCCCTGTAGATTTCACATCATGGAACAATGAAATTGACAAGACAGCCAATGTTCCCAGCCAGGAGTAGGGTTTAGCTGTCCATGGCTCCAAGCCAGGAATGGTGTTGAGCTGCTCACAGCTTCCAGCTGGGAACAGGGTCCATTCTTGCCTTGAGTGGGTCCAGCCGCCCGGGCTTCTCTTCCGGTCTTCTTGCTTGGAATAAGATCTAGTCACCTGTGACTCCCAGCCAGAAGCAGGGTCCATTTTCACAACAGCTCCCAGCTGAGAGCAGAGTTCCAGCTCTCCAGGGAGTGGGGGCAGCTGGTCTCTAGAGAGCCAAGAAATTGACAAGAGAGCAAACAGCTGATTTAAGTAACAGTGTCTACAAAGACACTGCCTCACCCTAACTCCACTGACATAAACCCTGTGCCTCTTGTGGAGGTGGAGATACATTGGTGTCATAGGGCACTTATGTGGGTGGGACACAGTTGTAGTGTAGACACTGACATAATTACGTGGACATAAGATGCCTTACATCAGCCTAACTGTGTTGTGTAGATCAGGCCGTAAAATGGAATCCACAAAAGCTAGAACGCTGAGTGAGGAAGCACCTAAGGCAGCCAAAAGAAAACGCTGAGGAGAGGAGTGAGACCTAATCCTCTCCCTTCAGAGAGACCCAGGTGCCTAAATCCAACCCAGAGGGAGGCACCTATCCAGCTGTAAATTCCTTCTTGGAGTTAGGCACCCTTGCTATTTTTGCACAAACAGTGGAGGAGGAGGAGATTCTGTCTCCCTCTCCCCTTGAAATCTTTAACTCAGTGGTTAGAGCACTCCCTCAAGATGTTGGAGAAACAGGTTCAAATCCCTGCTCTTGTGCAGGAATTTAAACCCAGGTCCCTTCCCTTGTAGGAGAGTGTCCTTAACTACCAACCTATTTATATTCATTGAACCAGAGTGAGAATGACTCTATAGATTCTTTTTTTCCTCTGATCTTCTCCTCTGCCAGTGCTTTCTTCTTTCCCATCTTCAATCCCAATTTCTCTGCACTCTTTCTTGCTTCCTCCAACCCTCAAATCAGGTATTTTTTTCTCTAAAGGAGAATGGTAGTGGACACTACCAACATCAGGAGGGCTGGCACAGCTCTGCTCCCAAAAAATTCTAACTCGTTATGGGGGGTGGGGGTGAAGGGGGGGAACTTGCCTGTAGTCCCACCCCCTCAGAAAGCTGGGGAAAACCACAGAGCTGGTGATATGACTTGTTCTTCTAACCTACTGGAAAAAGCAGGCCATCCTTCCTCATGAAAATGCTTTATTATTTAGAGTAAATATTTGGAGTAGTTCTTCACACAAGGCCACCCCTTGCAAAACTACTTAGAGAGAGGGTTTACAGCCATCCAGCTGCCCCTAAATATTCTTTAGGGGGCACTAGCTTCAGGGCAGTGCTTAAAGTGCTGTGAAAAAAGAGGGGAGTCTATCATCCCCCACATCTGCCTGGTCCAGCAGTTAATTCTGCCCACCACCCCCAAAACAATCCTCTCTCCCCAGCTCCTATATCTGTTGTGTCTTTCAGCCCCCCTTCAGCCCCTCATCAGTTCTGCCTGCCCTCCAACCTCATGTCCTAAAGCTCCAGGGGTTCTTCACTCTCCTCCCCAGGCCTGAAGGGGAGGGTGTCTAAAGCAGGGTCCCCTCACTCCCTTCCCAGGCCTGGTGCTGCAGCAAGGGAGTGGGGAAGGGGACAGGGAGAGAAGCAGAGGAACCGTCTCCATGGCTCTCAGGGAGAGAGAAGAAGGGGGAGGCGGAAGTTGCTTGAGCTGCGGGGTTCTTTCTTTCCCCTCCTGCCCTATCCCCTCCTGTGAGAATGTTAGCGGCTCCTGTGGGGAGGGAGATAATCTCAACCTGCTTCTTGCCGTAGCTCTGATTGACTGCTCTTATCCAGGGGGCATGGAAGTATGAAGACAACCAGTCAGAGGGAGGTTTCCCCCAATCAGTACTTAAATGTTCATCCGTCAGCATCCAGGCTCACTACTTAGAAATTGTATTTCCTGGGTGCATGACCCTTTGTTACCCGGCACATTTAGGCACTTGCTGAGACAGAGCAGGAGGAAAAGTTACCACCAGAGTCCCCTTCTCAATCTGTAATCTGAGATGAGCTATAGGGGTGGGAGATTGTAGCAGCTGGTGGGGGAGCAGTAAGACTGTGTGAACAGTGTCGGGTTCAGGACATTTTCCCAAAACGAGGCTAAGCTTTGTCCAAGATAATAAAATCTGAACATTGCACACTGCATCACCTCCCACCTACCCTACCAATGCATCTGCATGCACACATGCACAGATTTCAGCCATTATTTCCAGGGTTCATTGCCCACTGCTTACACAGCCCTACCGATAAACTAAACCCCTACAAACTATACTAAGGACTTTTCATTTTCTGGCAACATATAAACTGGAACTGGCAGGTTTCCCATAGCCTTTATCGGAATATAGGCAGGAGTTCCTCCACACAGATTCTGTACTTTTCCATAGAGCTGTTTGTTCACCTTCCAACAGTCACACATAAAAGAGTCATGTTCCTTGAAATCATTATTTTTAACAGAGAATTTGCTGGACTTAGGGTGAAATGCAATCAGCAACCCAAGCCACTTAAGTATAGTGAGCTACGATGCCAGGCTGTGTGGAATTTGTGAAGTGCATTAATCCACACCACCACCCTTTATCATGTCTTCTATTTCCTATCTAACTGAGAGATAAGAGGGAATGATGGAGTAGCTTGTTTTAAAATAAGCAGTGATGAATATTTTTGATTGATTAATCTTGAAAAACAGGCTTAGCAGGTACAGAAAATGCTTAAATTATACTGCAATGATTTCCCTGTTTCCATTTGATGCATTTGATGCTTTCTAAAAATTAGTTGTATTATAGGCAGGCCTAGTACTACCGTCTATGATTAATGTTACCTGACGTTTCCTATTATGTCTTTTTTTTTTTTTTTCAATTTATAACTTTGCCAATCTTTAACTGTTTGGGCTCAAATTTTTCACACCAGATATCTGCCTCCACTTTTTTTTTTGAGGGGGGAGAGGAGGAATTTCAGCTAAAACGTTTTTGAGGACAAGATTAGAGAAAAATCCATGTTTTGCTTTATTAAAAAACCCCTTACCAGTGTTTAATACAGAGGCCATAGCACCTTCATGTACCTTCATGCTTTGGAATAATGGTCTGACATTGGGCAAGGGGCGGTCTTTGTCTCATGCCTGTGCCTTTTGCAGTTCTTATGGAAAGCTGCTCAAATTAGGACAAGTTAAAAGCCTTTGAAAAATCTCTGTTTGCACATGCTCAGTAAAGACTTAATAAAATTCAGCAACTAAATTCTCTGAAGATCCCATCTTCACTGAGCATCCCCATCCCAGGACTGCAAGGGCTTCCCAGGCCTTTCCATGTACTTGCTTGTCCTGGCTGTGGTGATGCTACATGTGGGAACTGAGAGAAGGTCTGGGATTTGGAGGATGGAAATTGGAACCATATGAGTAGAGACAGGGACTGGATGGGAAAGAAGACGGACAAGGAACTGGCAGGGGAAGAGCAGGGACAAAGAGCCTAGGCATGAGGATACTGGGACTGGAGGAACTCCTGCTTCTTTCAGTGCACTGGATAGAGATGCTCTGAGGATGAATCAAAGTTTTGTTCTGTAGCCCATAGGGCTAGCTTACCTTTATTATATTTACTGCTTTCCATTATATTCAGCAGTAATGCAAGGAACCTACAGGTCCATATACTGTAAAACATTGACTTCACAAAGTTAGTATAAGGCTTGAGGCCTATGAACTTTGAACAGATAAACATTAAACTAATAATTGGCCCAATGGAAAACCCCTGAAGCTGATAATAGAGTATTCAGGAAAAATTTCTAACCTCAGGCACATGACACAACCACAAGAGAGTCATGGGAATGAATTGACATCTATGATAGTAAGTTGATATCATTGATATACTAACCTAGCGGACAGAGGTTCCCAACCTTTTACTCAGCGTGACCCCATTTAAACACTGAAAAATTGTGGTGACCCCAGCAAACAAGTCATGGCATTGCAATGCTTATGGTATTTATATTTTTTGTTTAAAATCATTTTACATTTTTTTAAATAAAAAATACAACATTGAATACAAAGCTTAAATAGCTATTAAATCCATTTTCTGACATTTGACTTTTGCTTTAACTGTGGATGATATTTACTGTGCAGTCATACTGTTAGACAACCCTAGATTTCACAGTTGTGAAATTGAGGCTTAAAGGTATGGGAAGGGGACACATTGCAGAGAGTCTGAGGACTGCCGCTACATATAGGCACCCAGCAACAGACTGCTGTAATGTAGGATGTTCTCTGGTGCTGTCTCCGTTTTGCCATGGATGGCTCTGGCTCCCAGATCAGCCCAGGCACCGGGGGATACAAAATGACTTAAAGCCACCTTATCCATTTTCCCCTGGGCTGCGAATTTTGTTGCCCTGCACCTCTTTAGTGTCTTTCAGTAACTGTCCTCATTCATCTCACTTAGGCCTCATCCACAACATTGTGATCAAATCCCCTACCTGCTCTCCTGCCCCAGGCAGCGCCACACTCAGTATCGTGACAGCCCCCATCTTTTCTGCCCCCCTGCGCTATGCCTCCCTCCTGCCCCAGCCCCCAGCAGTGCCTCCCCCCATTCCAGGGCTGCTGCCCCGAGCTGGGCACTACTGGGCGTTGCAACACGCCCAGGACTCGTTGTGGCGGGGAAGGTGCGTGGGTGGGGAGAATACAAAGTGAAAGGGGAGGAGTGAGGCTGCCTGCCCGTGACCCAGCCTGGCCAGTGCTGCTGCTTCCCTGAGTGGGCTGGAGCCCCGCCCCAGGTTGCCCAGTGCTCCCTGCTGGGAGCTGTCAAGCATCTTTGCGATCCCATTTTTTTCGTTACCAACCCAGATGGTTGCGACCCCAAGGTTCGGAACTGCTGCTATAGGAGAAGGACACTCCAACATTAGTAAGCTGAGGAAATACAAATAAGAAAAAGGGAAAAATTCCCTACTAAATATGTATCAAACATAGTGGCTTCAGCGTATCGTATTATAAAAGTTACATCCTAGGCAAGGGGCTGTAGGAAAAAGAGATGTAGTTCTTGGGAGGTGCCAAAATGTTGGCCATTAGTGATGAGGGTGTGTGACATTCCCATAGTGCAATTTGGACTGGTGAATCAGTGTCACCCAAATCCCCACTCCTGGAGCCCGTCTTACTCTGCTTTGCTGTGAGGACTCCCACTCTTGGGTGTGCACACAGAGCCTTCATTCAGCAAGCTGCCCCCCAACTCAATGAGTGACTGTTTCTAGCTAGTCACCCATCGGCTAGAAATGAGTGAGAACAAAACAGAATGACCCCAGACAATATTCCCAATCCCAGATGCAACTTTAGGAACTGACATTTTACAATATTCAGTGCTGCCCGCTGAGCACTGCAAGCTCATATGCTCGTCAATTTATCAAATAAATTTATATGCACCCGCCTTGTCACTGCAAATGGAGTCTCAAACACACCTTAACCAAATGTACTGTTTTAGGTGAAATAAACAAACACATTTATTAAACTGCAGAAGGATTGTAAGAGATTATAGGTTAGAGGAAAACAAGTCAGGTTTAGTCAAAATAAGCAAAAGCCAATTGCATTTTAAACTAAGCTTAACTCTTTCAGCAACCTTACAAACTCAGGTGAGTCTCATCAGAGGCTGGCTGGATTAGTTTCCAGCCAGGCTCTCCCCCTGGGTCAGCACTTGCTTGGTGGTGTTAGTAGATAGAGGTGGAAAAGAGTGAGCATGGCAAAAAGTCTCCCCTTTTTATAATGTTCCTTCTTCCCTCTGAGACTTCGCTCCCCCCTTCAGAGTCAGGTGACAAACAACATCCTTTTATGGGTTCATCCATGTCCTCAGTTAGTGAGCATTACCTTATGGTGGCTCCAAGCTGGCTAAGAAAAAGGAGGATGGTTCACTTGAGAGTCCCTTTGATCCTTTGTTGATTCCTAGCCAATCTTTGTTCTTGGAATGCTGTGGAGCTGGGTGTGTTTTATGCATGCCTTCGTGAGGCTGCTTCTCTGCTCCAAGGAAGTTCTGCCTGGATGTTTTAAACTATGAGGACAACTCTTTGGGCATATCACATAGCAGAGCCGCATAACCATACACATGACATGGCTACAAACATGTTACTATAATAACAATGTTCACAACATCATGAGCATTCCAAAAAACGTCTTCCAAAAACATACTATGCATTAAACAATATACAATTACACTAGCAGGGCGATCATGGGGGTGCAGTGTACCACAGGGGGAAGGTAATGGTTGAGGAAGATGATGGCTAACATTCAGGCTGCGATACAAGGGATGGTGTGAGCATATGGATGGGCAGATGTACATTCTATAGTATCTCTATCTATCTTACTGAGTTGGGGTGGTTGTGATTGTGGTAAGTGTGTTAAAAAACTATTTGCAAATATAGGGGAGTTCCTGTATGTGTGATTATGGTAACTGTGCACATCGAGGTTCCTAGCTACATAATACTGGGCCTGGTCTTGGGACAAGAACATGTCAAATCTCAAAGTGATACCTGGGGATTTGTAAGTAAGCAATATAATCTATAGATGAGGTTCAAGTTCTGAAGGAGGATGTCATCTATAGAACCCCCCGTCTCATTTATTCCAGAAGTTGAAAGGTGTATAGTGAATGAAACAGTGGTCCTGTGGAAAAATTAATGTATGATCATGTAATTAAAGACTGTATCATAATGTATACACACAAGGGGGGCAAATTAATGTTGGACAGGCTTCTAGCATTTCTAACTTTTGGGTGCTTGACTTTGCAACCTTAACATTCTTTTAATGTAGTTCTGTGTGTGTTTTTATGTTTTGTTTTTAAACAAGAGCAGATATATGAGAAGGTGTAATGCATTTGCAGTAGCCAATATTACAGACAGAACTTCCCTTATAGTTAGTGTACCATTCTCTTATATTTAGTATACCATTACTATTATTTATGATAGGAAATATCACAAATACTGGGATGAACTTAACTACTGTGTGGAGGAAAGATCCCATTTTTATGGTACCTACAATACAGTTGTTCTTTAAAAAGTTCTTATTACTGCTTCTGCATACTGACTTCATTCAGCGTTCCAAAAATCAAATTACTTATAATAAACCGTATTTTCTCTCAGACACCTACCTGTTCATATCTCTCACTGTTATTAAGAGAGCGTGCACAAGACTCTGAAGCAAGAACCTAGGTGAGGGAGCATGGCACAGGAAAAAGGGTACTGATTTGGGAAATCAGAAATTTGCGTCCTATTCTTGGCTGTATTACTGACCTGCTATGTGATTTTGGACAAGTCACTTCACCACTCTGTGTCTCTATTTCCCTTTCCAGTCTTTATCTGTCTAGTCTATTTTAATTGTGAGAATAGGCACTGTCTTTACTATGTGTTTGTTTATTGCCTAGCACAATAGTATCCTCATCTCACAGAGCCTTTACATCTACTGTAATACAAATAATGACAATCTTTCTCTCTGACCTATAAAAATAGTTTGGATGTTTAAAAGTGGTGTTGCAAGGCTTTTTTTCTATTTATACAATTTCTTTTATTTATTTAGATGTTATATCTCCTATCTAGGTGATTCATATGAATTAAACTAAGTATTACACATTCAAATCAGTAACATACTTATAGGACCACCAGAATTTCTACAATAAACTAAGCCTGCCAATTAATCATAATTACCCTTCCCTTACATCCTTAGGTCATCAAACTGTCAATTACTGTACTTACAGTATCTCCATACACCTGCACACCCCATTGATGGTTAGATTTACTACAGTTTTTATGTGGTATTTCCAATTTGATTACAGGGAACATGACAAATACCTTGGTGATGTCACACTGGAGTGGGGTATATTTTTTTGAATGGCACCCACCGTATTTCTGAACATAAAATAACCTATCAAAACTCGTAAGTTTGGGAACTCTTAGTTAGCAAATCAGATAAGCATCATGTTTTACAAATCAACTATTATGTACAAAAATAGGACACAATTAATTTGGCTTGTGCATGCTTGGTAAGTGCAGAGCTGGCGTATGCCCTTGTGGTATCTATTTGGAAGTGAGTAGTTAAGAAATCAGGGAATCATCAACACTTCTGTTCTTGATCAAAGTTTTATTAGCCCACTAACACTAACTAAGAAATTACATGCCCAATAGAGCACAGTTCCATGGGGCACTCTTCAAGAAGCAGCATAAGTGTGAAATTTACTACAAAAACACATTGTGTGCTGTTATTTACTTTTATATTGCAAGCAGCCAAATTAAAATCAATCCATTAGATGCTTAACCTAAGGTGGATATTTATGCAAACTCTTCTGATCACTTTGGGCTAGCAATTACTCTTTACATTTCATTATGACAGGAGGCTTTGACATTTGTTACTTTATATTTCAGTCAGATTGAAAATACGGTCATAAAAGCTTTTGTTGTGATAATCTGACTTCCACCCAAAACAAGAAGCTCAAAGTTGCATAGAAATTGAAGATCAAAGGTAAATGAAAAGTTGACTCAACTTTTTTTTTTAACCACAAAAAGTTTGACGAAGATCGTTCTTATATTATGCAAAGCAGTTCACTTAGCCCTGGGAATTTAAAAGTTCAGGAGCCAACTTCAAGCCAGAAGAACATTTAAAAGATGAGAAAGAATGTTTACAAGATAATAAACGAGACTGATAGGCAGGATGCTGTTGTGCAACAAATGAAAGACTATTGTCTCAGTCCAGTGGAGCAAAAATGTCAATAATATTATTTGTCCCTGCTTCTGTGGCAGAACTATCAGTACAGCATAGCTTCATGTGAGAAAATGACATAACATGGTATGCTATGTACTGTATGATTTCCACCACAGCAGTACTGATCTATAAGAATGAGATTTATTTACCTTCATTTATAAAATGTTCGATGTCACGCTGTCTGAACTCGCTCACAACTGTGAGTGTTTATCTGAGGGCAGACTATCAGAAAACAGGGCAGACACCCCCTGCTGGTGGTGTGTTCTATAATTAGATTTCACCAAGGCAGGAACAAATATGAACTCCTGGATCACTATATCAGTCTTCTTATAGAATCACAAACAGTCTCTTTAGACTCTCCAGGCTATCTTGACTCCCAGACAAACTGGACTTTGTGATAAAAGGTCACTTAATAAACCAAAAGTCATACCACATCAAGTTGCTGTCAAGAAATCAGTCTCTTACCCCAGATCAATTGGTACTCTAGATCTTACACCAAAGTCAATGCTGGTAGCCAATTCTGCAGTAAACTAACTAAAGGTTTATTAGCTAGGAAAAGGAAAAGAGTTATTGAGAGGTTAAAACAGGTAAAATATATGTTATGGGGAATCGCAGACTATATAATTCCAAATGGTAGTAGAGATGTAGCCAGCAAACAGGACTGCTAACAGTAGACAGGAGCCAGCAAACAGGGCTGCTAACAGGGGAGTTTCAGTGGGAGTTTCCAGGGGGCGATTCCAGAGGAGGGAAGGGGCAGAGGCCTGCCAGCAGCCCAGGCCC
>ML675604.1:24430243-24464109 GCA_007922155.1 Mesoclemmys tuberculata | reverse complement strand
TTGGTCCCTTCTGACCTATGAGTCTATGAGTCTATGAGTCTATGGAGTAATCTGACAGTTTCTAAAAAGTCTCTCAGGGCTACTCAAACAATTCTGGGCATCTCTGTCTTCTTGTTCTGTTATTCCGCCTTGTTAGAAGCCAAACAGCCCAGAGATCTAGGATCTGTCCTTGACTTCCTATTTATAGTGTCTTCTCACAGAAAACAAGCTGGGTATCACAACCCTCCTGAGTTTTTCCTTTGCTGATGGAGAGTGAGGAATGCATTTTCAGTCTCTGACCTCCAGTCATCACAGACAATGACCACTTGCTTTGAAATTAACACTTTTCTGTTGAAGTTTTTCGTTTGCATTCCACATGGCTTCTTTCTTGTTTCCTGGGTTATTTAGTTACAGGGGTATACACAATATAAATGTTTGCTGCTACATTATAACAGGATACAAATAAATGAAAACAATGCAAGTAACATCTCACTAGTTTTCATGAACTCTAAACACCAAATACACTCTTATACATTTAACAATCACTTTGATCTATACTAAGACACAAGTGAATTGACCTGGGGCTCTGGCATGAACTGGCATCTGTTCTGCCAGCATCACATTCCATCCAACAATAGAATAGAAGTCAAAGAAAAGACTCTAACTGAATCCCTGGAGTTTGTATACAGTATTTTAAAATCATATGTATTTCATTAACCAATGACAATATTAAATAATTTCTACCCCACAACATAAACTCAATACCAACCCCACAATCAGCATGCCAGGCAAAAACCTGAAAAAGCAGGTGGGTCTTACACCTTGCACTACAGGGCAAAAGATCCTGGAGGTGTGGAACCACTGGTGGCAATGAATTAATTGCATTGCTAAGGGCCCCCCCTTAGAGAATACCCCATCACCAGCAGTTCACATTTAACCATTGCTAGCCAGCTGATGTCAGATAGCACGCAGGAAGGGAGGCAGCCTTTCTGATAGCTAGCACCTAAATCAAATCGAGCTTTAAAAGAGCAAGAGTTAGCAGCAACTTGAATTACATTTAGAAGCAAATGGGCTGCCTGTTTTAATGTGCTTTCCTGCTAACACCACAAAGCAGGAAGGCAGCTGCCTCCTGCACCGGCTGTAGCTTCTGAACGGTTTTCGATGTATGTGGTGGGGGTACTTGTCTGGTGTATGAGATAATGAACAGTGGAGAGGAACAGGGGAAGGTTTTTATCCACATCGGAAAATGTAAGACCACAATTTAGCAAAGCACGTATGCACATGCTTAAAGTAAAGCATTTGTTTAGTGCTTTGCTGGAAAGGGACTGACCTAAACATATACGTAAAGTGCTGTTTTAAATCAGGGCCTGTGCACTTAAAGTTTATGGAAAGCTAGTTGGAAATATTTCAACAGAACAGGCTCAATGATGATGAAGTTCTGATGGAACCCAGGCAGGTTTCAGAGAGACCCATCACTATCAGGCAAGCTTTGATACCTGCCTGGGTCCTATTGGGTCAGCTCCCAACTCCAGAGCTGCCCACCAGACAACTGACCCGGCACTGGGGCTCTGTTCCCTGTGGTGAAGAATGTTGAAATATTCCGGTTTTGGTTTGATTCGGAACAAAACCAATTTTTGAACTATCAATCTAGTCTTATGTTTAGAAAACTGTGTTTCATTTTAACATGCATAAAAGAATCTTTTCTAGACCCCCTGTTACTTGCCATATCTCCTCTGGTCCCTAGCATATCTCCTCCATGCCCCCAGTCCCCTACTTCCCTTTCATAATATTCCTTATGTCCCAGTCCCCTGAAAATCTCTTCATTCTGTTTCCCCCCACACCACCTGCTGCCAATCTCCTGTCCTTATTCCATGCTCCTCTTCCTCCTATCTCTTCCAGACTCCCCCATTACAAGGCTAGAGAGCATGGCTGCATGAACTACATCTCTGTGTGATCTCCCCATTCTCTTCCCCCAATCCACGGCCATTCCTTTCCCCTGGCAACCTCTCCCTACTGCCTCCTGGATTCCTCTCTTTCTTCCTGTTCATGTCCCTCTTCCTCCTTTTCTTGTCTCTTGAAATCAGAGGCAGTGTTTTTACTGACATCAGTGGGAGCCCAGATAGGTCAATGCTAAAATCCCACCCAAAGGCTCTTAATAATTTCTTAGTTTTAACTTCACTTCTCTCTCCTCTGTGCTCTTTATTCTTCCTCCCCTGCTTACTTTTCTGTTTCTATCCTTCACCACTCCCTTATGTCTAACTCTTCCACATTGTTGTCTTACCTCTATTCATACCTTCTGTTTATAATTTGCTCCCCTTCCACACTTGCACTTTTTCCATATCCCTGTTCATTTCCCTCTTCCTTATAGTTTTTTGTAGTCTTTTAAACTTTTTATACTTTCTACCTGCCATTCAGCAGAATAACATTTTCGTCCAGGAGAAAAACTGCAATTAAAATGGAATATATCCTCTCAAAATGATCTTGTTTGCATGTATAAAAATCCCACACAGTCCCTGCTGTTCTATTCCAGAGTTTTGTAAACTTTGGTATCAACTTTGAAAGAGAATAAAACTTGATCTATTTCCCTCATCACCATTTATCATATAAGATAGATAGGTTTTAGTATAATAGCAACCCAAGGTATAAAGAAAATTTGTACTCACTTCTAATAAAGAATCTATTATGCCTTGTTAATTTACACCTACAGTGTATAGGAAGGGCCAGGAAGAGATGCAAGTATCAACCCTGCATTTCATCCAAGAAAATGAAGCCTTTCTGGATAGAAATCAGGATTTGGAACTGCATGCACGGCATGCTGAAGCATCAGAGAAGGCAGTGCAGGAGGGGACTGAAGAATGGGGAAGAAAATTGGCAACGTGTGACCTCCAGAAGAAGAAAGAGGAGAACCCACATATCCCCAATGCAGAAAGAGTTAAGCAACCCTTTTCAGGCTGTCTGCACAGGTACTACTGCGGAGAATGGTTTGGAAGAGCCATCTGTGGGAAGGGATCAGAAGGAGACCTCATCAATTGGAAGGCATGGGATGCATTGTCCTAGGGATGGGGGTTCCACAACCACCACTCCTAAAAGGAGGAGATGGGTGGTGGTGGTTGAGAACTCCCTTCTAATGGGGTCAGTGTAATTCATTTGCCATCCAGACCAGGAAACTCGAGAAATGTGCTGCTTGCCTGGAGCTAGAATTCAGGATGTAATGGAGTCTGACAACACTCACCAAGCCCTCAGACTGCTACCTCTTCCTACTTCTCTATGTGGGCACCAATGTTACTGCCAAGAATGACCTTGAGTGGACCACTGCAGACTATGTGGCTCCAGGAAGACGGATAAAGGTGTCTGAGGTACAAGTGATGTTCTCATCCATCCTCCCTGTTGAAAGAAAAGGCCCAGGTGGGAACTGTCGAATTGTGGAAGTAAATGCATGGATATGCAGGTGGTGTTGGAGAGAAGGTTTTGGATTCTTCAACCATGGGGTGTATTCAAAGAAGGTTTTCTAGGAAGAGATGGGATCCACCTAACAAAGAAAGAGTAGAGCATTTTCGCAGACATGCTTGCTAACCCAGTGAGGAGGACTTTAAACTAGGGGTATGTCTTCATTTATGGCGGCACATTCGGCACCACTGGATCAATTCTCGGGGTTTGATTGAGAAGAAGTGGAGGAGGAGTGGAGTCAACTGATCCGGAAGTCAACTAAACAAATCCACCCCAGAAAAAGAGTAACACTGCATCGACAGGAAGGCATTTCCCATCGGCGCAGCACAGTGGGGATGCCATGCTATTTAGAATTTAGGAAGTTGATGGAAGATACGCAAGCTACCCTATGAATCTTGCATATCTCCTGTCAACTTCTGCTAAATTTCCCAGTCAGTGTCGACCAGGCCTCGATTTGCCAGGGGACAGGGACCTAAGCACAGAGGTAAGTGGGGAAGTGGGATACCAGGAAGAAGCACAAAGATAAGGGTACAGGGGGCGGGAGGGCGGCTCAAGATTCATACTGAGAAAGCAGGGCTAGTTATCTTAGGTCCTGTACACTAACACAAGAAGCCTGGGAAACAAGCAGGAGGAACTGAAAGTCCTTGCACAGTAAAGGAACTATGATGTGATTAGAAAAACAGAGACTTGGTGACATAATTCACATGACTGGAGCACTGTTATGAATGGGTGTATGGATGGAAGGACAGACAGGGGAGAAAAGGTGGAGGAGTCACACTGTATGTAACAGAGCAGTATGATTGCTCAGAGCTCTAGTATGAAACTGGAGAAAAGCCTGTTCAGAATCTCTGGGTTAAGTTTAAAGATGACAGCAACAAGGTGATGTTGTGGTGGGCATCTGCTATAAAGCACCAGACAAGGAGGATGAGGAAGACGAGGCTTTCTTCAGACAACTAACAGAAGTTTCTAGATCATGGGCCCTGGTTCTCATGGGTGACTTCAATCACCCTGACATCTGCTGGAGAGCAATACAGCAGTGCACAGACAATCCAGGAAGTTTTTGGAGAGTGTTGGGGAGAACTTCCTGGTGCAAGTGCTGGAGCAACCAACCAGGGGTTGTGTTTCTCTTGACCTGCTGCTCACAAACAGGGAAGAATTGGTAGGGGAAATAGAATTAGGTGGCAATCTGGGCAGCAGTGACCATGCGATGGTCAAGTTCAGGACCCTGACAAAATAAAGAAAGGAGAGCCACAGAATAAGGACCCTGGACTTCAGAAATACAGGCTTAGACTTCCTCAGGAAACTGATGGGCAAGATCCCCATGGACGCTAATATTAGGGGGAAAGGAGTCCAGGAAACCTGGCTGTATTTTAAAGAAACCTTATTGAGGCGCAGGAACAAACCCATCCCGATGTGCAGAAAGAATAGCAAATATGGTGAGCAACCAGCTTGGCTTAACAGAGAAATTTTCAATGAGCTTAAACACAAAAAAGAAGGTTACAAGAAGTGGAAGCTTGGAAAGTTGATTAGGGAGGAGTATAAGAATATTGCTCAAGCATGCAGAGGTGAAATCAGGAAGGCCAAAGCACAGTTAGAGTTCCAGCTAGCAAGGGACATGAAGGGTAACAAGAAGGATTTCCATAGGAATGTTAGCAACAAGAAGAAGGTGAGTGAAAGTGTGGGCCCCTTACTTAATAGAGGAGGCAACCTAGTGACAGATGATGTGGAAAAAGCTAAAGTACTCAATGCTTTTTTTGCCTCTGTCTTCATGGACAAGGTCAGCTCCCAGACTACCGCACTGGGGGGCACAGTATGGGAAGGGAATAAGCAGTCTTCAAGGTGAAAGAATTAGTTAAGGACTAGTTAGATAAGGTGGACATGCACAAGTCCATGGGGCCAGATGCAATGCATCCAAGAGTGCTGAGGGAGTCAGCTGATGTGATTGCAGAGCCATTGGTATTACTTCTGTAAACTTGGGGTGATCGTGGGAAGTCCCAGATGCCTGGAAAAAGGCAAATATAGTGCCCATCTTTAAAAAAGAAAAGAAGGAGGATCCAGCAAACTACAGACCAGTTAACCTGACCTCAGTCCCTGGAAAAATCATGGAGCAGGTCCTCAAGGTCCATTTTGAAGCACTTGGAGGAGAGGAAGGTGATCAGGAACAGTCAACTTGGATTCACCAGCAAAGGGGGCAATTGCCCAGGGGCCCAGTGATTTTAAAAGGGGCCCATGTCATGGATGGTGGGGTGAAAGCTTCCCCTGGGGAGCCTAGCTCCCCGTCCTGCTTTTTCTGTTCATGGCCTCAACTTACAGTCCACACACTCAGCCTCATGCCTCACATCCTCCCCAGTCAGCCCCCGCACCATCACTCATTGCATGTGTCTCTCTTTTCCTTTCCTGCTAACCCTCCCACCACTGCTCGTCACATCCCTCCTCCCCTTGCCTTGTTCAGCCTGCCCCTCCCCCAGTTGCTGCTTGCTGCCTGGGGGAAGGAGGAGTGGGGAGGAGAGGAGAGGGACTGAGCGATGGGGGATGGGACATGGCGCTGAGTGGGGTCTATGATGAACTGGAGGCAGGGCCTGGGGCAGACTGTAGGTGGGGCCATGGGTAGAAGAGGTGTGGAGAGACTGTTCTGCCCTGGGGCCCAGAATTCCTGTCAGCAGACCTGGGATCCACCAAGGGCAAGTCATGTCTGACCAAACTAATTGCCTTCTATGATAAGATGGCTGACTCTATGAATGTGGGGAAAGTGGTGGATATGATATACCTTGACTTAGCAAAGCTTTTGATATGGTTTCCCACAGTATTTTTGCCAACAAGTTACAGAAGTATGGCTTGGATGAATGGACTATAAGGTGGATAGAAAGCTGGTTAGATCATCAGGCTCAACAGGTAGTGATCAATGGCTCGAAGTCTAGTTGACAGCTGGTAACAAGCGGAGTGCCCCAGGGGTCTGTCCTGAGACTGGTTTTGTTCAACATCTTCATTAATGATCTGGATATTGGGATAGATTGTACTCTCAGCAAGGTTGCAGATAATACTAAGCTGGGAGGAGTGGTAGATACACTGGAGGGTAGGGATAGGATACAGAGTGACCAAGAAAAATTGGAGGACTGGGCCAAAAGAAATCTTATGAGGTTCATCAAGGACAAGTGCAGAGTCCTGCACTTAGGATGGAAGAAGTCCATGCACTGCTATCTACTAGGGACCAACTGGCTAAGCAGCAGATCTGCAGAAAAGAACTTGGGGTTACAATGGACAAGATGCTGGATATGGGTCAACAGATTGCCCTTGTTGCCAAGAAGGCTAATGGCATATTGGGCTGCATTAGTAGGAGCATTGCCAGCAGATCAAGGAAAGTAATTTTTCCCCTCTGTTTGGCACTGGTGAAGCCACATTTGGAGTGCTGTGCCCCATTTTGAGACCCCCACTACAGAAAGGATGTGGGAAAATTGGAGGGAGTCCAGCAGAGGGCAACAAAAATGATTAGGGGGCTGGAACACATGACTTATGAGGAGAGGCTGAGGGAACTGGGCTTATTTCATCTGCAGAAGAGAAGCATGAGTGGGATTTGATAGAATATTCTCAGTGGTGGCAGATGACAAAACAAGCAACAATGATCTCAAGTTGCAGTAGGAGAGGTTTAGGTTGGGTATTAGAAAATACTTTTTCACTTGGAGGATGTTGAAACAATGGAATAGGTTACCTAAGGAATTGGTGGAATATCCATCCTTTAGGGGTTTTTAAAGTGCAACTTGACAAGGCCCTGGCTGGGATGATTTAGTTGAGGTTGGTTCTGCTTTGAGCAGGGGGTTGAACTAGATGACCTCCTGAGGTCCCTTCAAACCCTAATCTTCTATGATTCTATGATAACAGGGACGAGTCTTGAAATAGCCCTAATTATCTCAAACATTGAGAAATGGAAGTGTTTTGAGTATTTTCTCCATCAGTCATCAAATACTGTGCTAGCCAGTACATTTTCCATATTGCAGTTTCTCAGGGTAAGCTTCTCCATGTCTTAATGAGATCAGAAATCTGTGGATAATTAAATTCATAATATAAAACATGCAAGTCAATGGAAAGACACCTATTGACTTCACTGGGTTTGGACCAGGACCTTAAAGAGATTATAGCAATATCTTTTCAGTTCATTTGTCTGTGCTGTTTAAAAATTCTTTATTAAATATGTGATTCGGTTTCTTGGGGCTGTGGAACCGCTTTTTGGTTAGGGTGGCCAAACAAACCAACCAATTTCCATCCCCCCGCAGTTCCCACCTCCGATTTCTTTCTTTACGTTTACAGTTAATATCATTCTTTCTAACATACATTTTTTCATAATATATATAGCGTATAATTATTATTAATACACAAAGCTAATCATGAAATTATAAAGTCACAAAATGACACTGTGTGCATTAGTACAGGAAGAGTAACTGAAAACATCAAGTTATAACACTCAGTGATACTTGTCAGCTCCTAGCTTGTGAATATGGAAGTGACATTTTATTGTCCATGTGTGTCAAATTTTGCAAAGGAAGTCCTTCTGCGATTGTTTATGTGTAAATTTAGAACAATCAGGAGATAATACAGCAAAATATTCCCAATCCCAAATCTGACTAGGCAGATAATAATGACAATATTGATTTAGGCCACTATAAATGAAAGAATTTTAAACATTTAAAGTAGTTGGTAACTATTTATGTGCTTTACTTTGTGCATTTCTGTAAGTGTAGACCATGAACAAAAATCAGTTCTACTACTTTTAATTCATTTCACTTTCAATGTCCTAACAAGTGCTCCAGTGTTTGGATTGCAAACACTGCACAGGAATCTTGGCCTAAGAACTATTTTCAGTCAATACATAGCCTTTTAAAAAGATTTTGGAATCTTTTTTGTAGTCTATGGTTTTATAATGTTTAAAAAAAAAGTCATAGATGCTTGAAGTAGTTTCCATTATATACAGGGCCAGCACAATTGCTGCATGATTTCTAGATTATCCTTGGGCATGAGATTTTCTGGAGAGTCTTCTAATCCATCCTGAAAGAAATTTTTCAGATTATGTATTGTAACTTGATCTTTCACCACTAATATAAATTAGTGAATGCTAAACTAAAGGATTAGATGAACATTTAAAGTTTGTCAAGGGGGAAAGTAATATTAGAGATAGTATGTGCATTAGTTAACAAAGGAAGGAGGAAAATAAATTAATGATGGCTCAAAAGTAACTGAGATACCAAACTTCTAAAAAAACTCTTAAAAATCACTATCTAGTGTGTAATTAAATGATGGAGCTTAGCATTATGGATCTATAATGAATACATTTTGGCAGCCAAATCTTGCAAACTGTTCAGACTGGCGTGGGTTTATGTGCACTGAAGGTTTTATACAAATAATTGTGGTAAATAAAAAAGATTAAATTGGAAGGAGGTTTCTAGTGTGTAGCTTTAAGAATTTGAGAGAGTAAACTTCAATGAAAATCACTGAGGTTCTCAAGTTTATGAGAGTCTGTCTCCCTCAAAAATATTAATGAATAAGTACAGGAAGAGCTAAGATTATTTACCAGGAGTTGGAAAAGAAGGACACACAGCTACAATGGCTGCTGGAGGGCAGTAGTGGCTTGTATCTGCATTTACAATGGACCAGCAACTCCTCAGAAGGGATTCTGGGAAAAAGGTCCAAGAAAAGTGCAACCCTTTGGGAGATTTGGTAAGATCAAGGCATTCACAGCATTTGTATGTAACAGCCTGTGTGGACGGAGCTGGTAACCTGACCCAACCAAAGCCCATTGTAGGCAAAGTAAAGATTCTCCCAAGTGGGATTAAATGGCCACACTGGGGTACTGCCATTGACTAAAGAATTAGAGCATTGGAAAAAAAGGGAAAGTTTTAAGTGTAATTTCAACAACATTTGTGGTGTGACGGCATTTCCTTATTTCTTCACAGCAGGGAACGATTCTTCAGTGCTGCTCTTGCAGCCTGAAACTGCCAAAGCCGGGCTGTCTGTGAGATTGTTTATTACCTGAATGTGCCTAGGGCTGCTGATCAGAAGGGGGAGGGGGCTGCTGCCATTGTTCTCTGTCTATTGGTGACACAAGGAGCTTGCTCCTGCCTTTTTAACATGTCAGTGTGAAGCTGGGGGCAGACCATGGTGAAATCTGCAACATCTTCAGAATAAGCACAGATTCTGCCGAGAGTTTGCCTTACTTCCACCAGCTGAGCCTGTTTGTTTCACGATTGAAGTGCTGGGAGGCTCCCAGCCCTGCTATTGGCTCTGCCATAGGCTCCATTCTTATTGCAGTGACTTAGAGCAAACACTAGGCCAGTGAGGGAAGAGGGGAAGAAGAGCAAGCAAAGTCATTGCTTTGCTCCAAGTCCTGGCTCGTGAAGGAAAGGGGGGGGGGAAGAGGAGCCAAGCAAGCTACTTCGCTCCCAGCTGTTGTTTCGAAAAATCAGAATAGGGCAAATGCCATACCCTACTAAAAGTTGGTGGGGCCATGGCCTGGGTGGTCCATTTGATTCCTCAGTCCTATTGGAATCCAAAAAGTGTTGAGTGGAAATTAAACCACAAAGATGGAGGTTTTGCCCAAAGAAAGAACCTCTTTCAAACCAAGGGAACACACTTTTCCATATAAACTGAAAACTTAAGGTAACATTATTTTTTATTTATACCTGTACACATCATGCCTTATACATCGTTCTCATACACACTATCACAGAGGACACTCCACCTACATATTGAAAATGAAACTTCACTAGATTTTCTTACGTACCCATAGTCAACTCCAAAAAATCATGGAGAAATCATATGTGCAATGGAAATCTCCATTCACTGTACATACACATTGCACACACTAGTTCTTGTTATATTGTGAACCAATGATCTGCCAAACAGAATTCCTCCAAGAAACTCCACAACAGCAATGACCCGGAAATATCCAAAAGTCCTGTCAGTGTTCTTATGTCACAGTTGCATGGCTAACTGCACATCTGACCCATTTCTTGGCCTCTCTGAGTGCATCCCTCAGGCCTCAGGTGTCAAGCCTCATGCCCTTATCTGTCCTGGAATGGCATTTTGCAATTCTCCCACTCTGAGATCAGGCCCTGGGCTACAGTAACCTATGTATCCACCCTTCTTACGCTGCAAGTCTGACAGAGTGTGAGCACCTGCTCATCTTCCCTTTGGGAGTATGTGACCAGAGGTCTGTAATGACCAAACAGTCTTGTTAAAGCCAGTTTCAATAGCAGTTGGGACAAAGCATTTGGTGAAAATAGATTTTAAAACAACCTTCTATACACATATCTATCTTACTCAGTCTTGTCATCTCCTGATGATAGCCTTGATAGCCCAGACTTCTTCAGGCACCCCCAACAGGTTCCTGTGTCCCACTCTGGGGCTCTGAACAACTATTGACACTCTCTTGAGAGAGTGTCCCTTTAAATTCTGCCAGAAGCTTTTGTTCTAGTATGTTTGGTGGGTCCTTGGTCATGCCTAGTCAGAACCATTTTTGTAGGATGGTTGGAGGTGGTGGTAGAGTCAAAATGAACAGCTCTGACATTGTCCCCTAATTACCTTTAAAGGTCATTTGATGGATGGCTGTCTGGAGCCATCTCCTCCTTCCTGCCATAGGTGCCGGAACTAGGCTGTGGGAGGGGCTGTCACCCCCCTGGCTTGAAGCGGTTTCCATTACATACAGTTTGGTTCAATGGCTCTCAGCAGTGCACCCCCAGAATAAAAATTGTTCCAGCACTCCTGCTTCCTGCCTGTATTCCAGATCAGTCCTCAGTGAGTTAAACCAATATACTCATACGGAATACATCTCAACAACCAGGACAACAAACTGAATCTATAATTATTACAGGGCAGCTCCAAATTCCTCACATCAGGGAAGCCTTATGGCCTGCTAACCCCTTCTGGTGACTTCTGAGTGTGGAAGACAGGCTTCCTGCACCCTCGCTCCAGCACCCCACTCCCACTTGGCATCCAGAGCAAAATGGAGAATAGCTGATCTGGGAAATGGCAAAAAAAGAAACGTAGGAACAATCTTAAGACAGAACAGTGGGAAAATGAGCCCATAGCGGTCTATCTAAAGGGTAGGCCTTCCTGGGGGCCCATTGTAAATCAGAAGCAGCATGAGGTGTCCCCAGTTCAAGCATTTTAAAAAGATTTTTGAAAGTCAAACGTTACTTACCATTTTTCTGGAAAAAGAGTTATGACCATAAGCCAATCATCTGCAGCTCAGAAAGGAAAATTATTGTTATGACTGAGTTTTCTGATTAAGATACTGAAATAAATTTGGCCCACAGGGCAAAGGAGTTGAGCAAACTGGTAATAGTGAGTTTTTTATTATTTGTCTCTCAACTTCCTGGGGCTTGAATAAAATAGAAAAGACTCATTAACTCATCCTGCTGTTCTAAGTTCATGACCCCATTCATCCACCCTGCTGCAAACCCAGCTTGAAACAACTACAGCAAAAGACATCAATGCTACTTTCTCTGTCATTTCAACACCTGTCACACGATTTTGGGCTGCTGACAATCCACTAACACCACTTGGATTTAGCCACGGTGGAAGGGTGCACACTTTTGTCACCAATATTCCATTCTTTCTGTCTCCCTTTTATTGCACACCATGTGCTCCATGTTGTACAATATCACAATAACACTTCCTCTGCTGCTGTTATTAGCCTTGGAAAAGCAGCCATTTCACTGCAAACATGGAATCATAGAAGTGTTGGACTGGAAGGGATCTCAGTAGGTCATCTAGTCCAGTCCCCGGAACTCAGGGAAGGACTACATAATAACTAGCCTATTCCTGGCAAGTGTTTGTCTAACCTGTTCTTAAAAACCTCCAGTGGTGGAGATTCCACAGCCTCCCTATGCAATTTGTTCTAGTGCTTAACTACTCTGACAGCTAGGGAGTTTTTCCTAATGTCCAACCTAAACCTCCCTTGCTGTAATTTAAGCCCATTGCTTCTTGTCCTATCCTCAGAGGTAAAGGAGAACAATTTTTCACTCTCCTTCTTCTACCAATCTGTTATGTGCTTGAAGACTGTTATCATGTCGCCCTCCCCCCATCCCCTCCCCAGTGTTCTCTTCTGCAGACTGAACAAACACAGTTTTTACAATCTTTTCTTATAGGTCATGTTTTCTAGACCTTTAATCACTTTTCTTGCTCTTCTCTGGACTTTCTCCAATTTGTCCACCTCTTTCCTGAAATGTGGCAGCCAGAACTGGACTCAGTGCTATTAACTTCACTAAGTGATGAGTGGAAATTAAAAAACAAAAGGTGGAGGTTTTGCCCATTAGCTGCCTAAGGAAGCCATGGACGCTCCTTCACTGGAGTTTTCCATGCAGGAGCAGCAGCCGCTGGCACAAGAAGTGGTGCCTCTAGCCATGCCCAGTTCTGAGGGCTAAGTGTAACCCACAAGCCTAATAGGGAGATATATCTGTAAGCGATCAGGGCGGGGTTGGTGAGTGGGAATGAGTTGTGTCTGGCTCATTGTTGCTAGGCCAATGCACAGTTTGCAAGTCATATCCAGAAGTTTCTGGAACTGGGTGTGGTAGTGTTGTCACTGTGCCTCAGTTGGTCACAGCTGAGGATACAAAATTCAGGACAAATGACTGAGAAACAGGGCAGATTCACCCCCAAACTGGTGGTTATTCTATCCTTAGATTACAACAAGCCAGTAACAAAAGTACGTTTCTGTCTCACCACACTGGTTAACAAGAAGTCAAAGATGCAGTCTTCTTAGGCATTCCAGCCCTTGTCTCACCACCCAGACAATGGACTGTATGATGAGTGGTTACTGAAAACCAATTTAATCAAACATAGGGTTCTGCTAATCCCAAGAGATCAGCCACACAGCTAGGTCAATACATAAACCAGATCTTACCTGGTAATAACACTAATACCAACCCTTTAGTAACTAAAACTACAGGTTTAATAATGAAAAGGAGAGAGTTTATAACAGTTAATAGATCATATACATACAAATAATTGCAAAGTCCTTGTATTAGGTTTGTAGCAGTGATGGAATAGACTGCTGGCTTATAAAGTCTCTCTAGTAACTTCCAAACAATTGGATGGTCCTCAGCCCAAAGTTCAAAGTACTCCTTTTAGTTGTAAATTCACAGTCCGGAGAATCAGGGCAAGAAAGAGGCAAAATGGAGATATCTCCGGGGCAGTACTTTCCCTAGAAATTGAAATTTGAGGGGGTCTTTAAACTTACTGGGGCCGACGGGGAGTTGGAAAATGACTAAATTGGCCACACTGCATGTAACTAGTTGACCACTGGGTAGCGGATGAGGTAGTTGCAGGAAATCCCTGCTCAGCGGTCTTTTATATCCTCTGCCATGTGCTTGGAAATTTACTGTGTCTAACAAAACTCACAGCCTTTGTTTGTGGAAAGTTACTGGCCCAAGCTGGAGTCCAGGATTACATGAGCATATCACATGTCTTTACCTGCTTTGAGGATTCACAGGGGAAGCCATTGCCCATATTCTTGTTGAGGATCCACAGGAAGAGCTATCTGGGCAGAATGAGTTTCTTCTATGGCCCATTGTGAGCTAAGGGTCTTTGATGGGCCATCAATACATAGCTGTCTGACCTTAAAATGTAAATTTTATCTGCTGGGTGTTACCCAAGAATGCAACACATGTAAGATACAAATTCATGGCCAATACTCATAACTTTAGATACACAGAAGATACATGAATATAAACAGGGTAATCTTATGTAGCGAATCCTAACTTTACCATTGACACCTTACACGATAGACTTCATACAAGACTTGTTGCAATTGTATAACAGTGGCAATATCAATGATATAAATGGTCATAATCAATCATACAGCTTTACAGGTATGCTCAGCAGGTTCCCTGCTGCTGAATGCAGACTCCGTGAGGACAAGTAGTCAGGGCAGCTGCCTTACAAAAGGCCATGTGCCTGGTGGGTTAGGAGGACCTGAGCCCCAGGAGCAGAAAGCAGGCTGTTTCCCGAGCTTGGAAGCATTTTGCAGCAGGTTAGTGATATTTTTAACCTTCCGACGGGGAAGCCGTGGCAGTGTTCCTCATAGAAAGGGGAAATTGGGAGGGGAAACTAATTTCTTTTAATTCTATACTTTGAATGTTGTTTGATTTTAGCCAAACTCTTTAGTTAAATTGTCTTAACGACTATGAGTCACCAACTTCTCTGCACAGCTACCCCCAAAGCCAGCTCCACGAAGCTTTTCTGCTCAGCTGCACTCAGCTGGGAAAGCACATCTTGCCTCCGCCAGTCTTATTTCATTCTGACTTTATGCGTGAACTCTGTAGACAGCCTGGAAAATGCTGATTACCGCACTTCCACTTTCTCATGACTTCTTCCTGACACTATCTTATGCAGCTGATGGATTCTGTTGTTTCTTTCTCCTTGCTACTGTTACAGGGAACTGATTAGCCTGAAACTTCCTCCATGTCTGGCGGTTCCAATATACCTGCATAAGCGTGGGGCTCTTCTAGTTCTTGAAGCTCCCTGACTAGAAGCAGCTGTGTCACAGGACAGGGAATATGAGTTGCTGTACATTTTAATTGAGGTTTGCTCCAGATAAACAGAGTATGTGGTTCTTTTATCATGTTCTTTGCTCTCTTGTTCCTGCTTTACTAGGTCCAGCAACAAGGAGGAAGGGTGCTCTGAGTTACATGGTGAAACTTAATTGGAGGAAGAACCGTTATGGCTTCTGGTCATGTGTCTTCTCACCATGTGAATGTGTGTCCCTGTTTTCAGTCTTTGGTCATCTGGTTCTGACTATCTGTGGTGTGAGTGGGAGAGGGTTAAGAGGGAGGTGGTTCTGAAGGGCAGAAGTTGCATACGTAGCCTTAGGGCATAGGGGGTTGTGGGCATTTCTCTGCAGGTGATGTTTTTTGCGGTGGTGGTGGAGGGAACGGTGGCAGTTTGGGAAATATTTTGAGCTGAAGGAAGGACAGGTGGAGCTGAGTCTATTGATGAATGAAGTGGAAGGTGGGGTGGGAGCTAAATTGGGGACAAGTTTACGACTAGAAGAGAATATCAAAGGAGTCACGGGGAGATAAATATTGTGTCTCTCACCTCACATTATTATCAAGTGTCCCTAGCTTTTCCGGGCAAAAGGAGATGGGAATATGATGAGTGAATGGTGCCTCTTTTTCTTCCCACTTCCCTACCAGCCTCCTTAATCTCTGGTTAAATGGCCTTCCTGTGACACTGCAATCAAAATGCCCTAGTTTTTCACCGAAAATATCATCATCTTGAGGAGAAGGATAGGAGGCTGGGGTGGGCAATCAGGTGCATGCACTCATGACAGTCATTTTGGGGTGCCAGCTGTCTGTAAGAGACATGCATGTGCAACGGAGCCTCATTTCCTTCTCCATCCAGGCCCGCTATGTAAATCACTAGACTAGACACAACCCAGATGAGTGGGAGATAGGCAGCCTGGGTGGGTCATTGTTACTAACAAGAAGTGATAATTATTCTGAACCTGGCTCAGAAGCATCTTGAGTCTTGGGAGCAGCTGGATGAAAAGCAGCCTGTCATATTGCCTAAAGTGTGACAAGTCACACATCAGCAATTACTGCCAAAATGGTGCTCTTTTTATTCTTTGTTTCCTATGGCAAAATAAATGATGGGATGTTTTGTGAGAATGCACACACGTGCATTAGTAACTCATGTTTAGTACAGTCGTGTCTGAGGGCCAACCAAGAATGGGGCCTCATTGTGCTAGGCATAGTACAGACATAGAGTAATAGATGGTCCCTGCCCCCAAAAGCAGAGACTAAAGTGACAAGACAGACACTGGGTGGGGAAGGGGTAGAACACACAAGCAGCATGAACAATGTGTTGGCAGCAATGGCATGTCAGTTGCAGATGGATTGATTGATTTTTTGGGGGGGGGGGGGAATTGTTAGGAGGGGATCAGGTAAGTGACAGGAAGAAGGATGAGGTGCACAGGGCAGGGGAATAGAAAGTAAGAGGGGCAGGGAACATGAGCAGGGAGCCTTACACTCTATTTATGTGCATTCAGGGTACACACGTCTGTTATTGAAACATATAATACAGCCACAAAAGGGTGCAAAAACTAGTTTTAGGGTTTGTACTACAATCTATTATGACATTCTGAGTTCACGCTACAGCAACCTTTCTAACCTGCTAAATGTCACCACTGGACTGCACTCCAGGGTTATTCAGTTTGAAACAATAGCTGCATGCCGTGGCCTGGGAAAGTTGGAAAGGTCAAAGATTTCATTTACTTCTGTAGGACCTTTTGAATGAGAAAGACAGTCTTGTGGCGAAGGCATTCGATTTGGCTCAGAAGATCTTAAACCGGTTCTCACCTCTGTCACAGATTTCCTGCATGGCTTACGTTAGATTGTGCTTTTAGGCACAGCTCTGGGCAAACGGTGGGTGCGTGGTGGTTCCCTCCACAACAAAAAAGCATCATCTGCACAAAAATGTCCATAAACCCACCTATACCCCCAGGCTAAGAAACCCTTCCTCTACCACTCTAAATTACAGTATCTCTTGGGGCTGTTCTCAAGTGCAGAAGTTAGAGACACATGTCTTAGATTTAATTCCTCCCACTTACTCCAGCTGTTAATTTGTTGCTGGTCCGTACTAAATTACACCCCCTGAGATGATCTACTTGCACTGGCCAGTAAATAACAAGGATGGAGCCAAGACTGCTTTCTCCCTCATGAAACCTTGTGCAGTCACATAGGCCAAGCCCTGATCTGACTCACAGAGAAAGAGAGATTGAAAATACCGAGTATGGTGATTTGGCTGACAACTAACATCTTTTCCGGAGGGCAGGTCTTCTTAGGGTTCAGTTTGCCCTTTGACATTCAGGAGTTACCTGCGGCCGCCTACTTGCTCTGGGCAGCCCATACTTCTGCCCAGCTGCATCATATGCTCTGATTGTTAGGTTGGGGTTTTTGTGTGTGGTTAGTTTTGGGTTATTTTTAAAGTCCTTTTGAAAAGTCTAAAATAAAGTTGTCAAATCTCCAAGTCAACCATGTTTAATCTAGTGAAACCAGATGCTTTCTCAGCAACTACATTCATCTTCAGATCTTATGCTAGAGTGTTTTCCCCTCCCCACTGGATAACAATCCTGTATTTTGCAATTAGTAGTGACAGGCTAATAAATCTCAGTGGAGTTGTTGTTTGGCCTTTTCCTTCATACACATTTCATATACAAAACAAAGGACACAATGAACTGCTGTTCTGCTGTTGACATTTCTTAGAATGTCTTCATTGTCTGGCTCCAAAAATGACTGAATAGCTCAAATTCCATATGAGCCCAGCTATTTTATTAGCATTGACAGTTTTTCTTTCCTTTTTGTGGACTGAAAATATCGTGTTGCTTTAGGGCCAAATTCTACCATCTCTGCTTACATTGAATAGTCTCTTACTCTTTGAGTAGTCACGCTGAAATGAATGGGACTATTTGAGAGTAAGATACCACTTAATGTTACTAGGGCTGGCCCACAACGATTACAATCTTCTGTGTTTTAAATACAGGTTTGATACCGTTATGCAATTAATATATTTTTGGAGATTTAGTGATGTTTCACCTCGTCCACCAGAACAATGCTGTTTCTGCTGAGAATTGTTTCCAAGGTTTAGCTTTAAATAGTGGAGTTTAAAAAATTCAGGATTAACTACAAAATACCAGCTTCTAAATGCACCGCTTAATTGAAGAATCTATTTTTCACACTATATATTTCCTCTTAGATCTGGACAGAGGATTGCTACTTGATGGTCTTTTTTCCTTTACTCTTGGACCGGGGAGTGATTCCCATCTTAAGTAGTCACACTTGCACTGCCTCTCTTTGAGCTAGTATGCTGAAAATAGTGGTGTGGCTGCAGAAGCATGGGCAGCAGTAGGACAGGCTAGCTCAGTGATGATATCCAACCGTTTCGCACCGTTTCGCGCAAACCGGTTCTTAAAATTAAAAAAATGTAGTGAACCGGTAGTTAGCGCCCTCCCCTGTCGCGCTCTGCGGGGCGCTGGTGGGGTTTCGAATTTGACAGCGGAGATCCTCCGCTGCGATGCCGAGTCTCCCGCTCCGCCGCTGAAATTGACAAGCCAGAGTCAATTTCATGGCGGAGAGTGTTCCCTGCATTCCCAGTGTTTCCCTTTGCTACTGAAATTGACAAGGCAGAGTCAATTTCAGGCAGAGAGTGTGCCCCGCCGAAATTGACAAGGCAGAGTCAATTTCACCGCGGAGAGTGTGCCCGGCTCCGCCGCCAAAATTGACAAGGCAGAGTAGGTTCAGAATAGGTTCTTAAATATCACCTGCCTTTATAGAACTGGTTATTGGAAATTTGGGATATCATCACTGGGCTAGCTGCTCTGAGTGCAAACTCACCTGGACGCTGTAGGCACATACACAGAAGAGCTAACCTGTGCCCCTTCTGTCTGCACTACTATGACTGCGCTGCTATTTTTAGCATGCCAGCTCCATGAGTATTAGTCTACCTGAGCTGAGAATCACACATCTAGCTCCGAGTGTAGACGTAGCCTGTTATGTGAGTGTAACTGACACTCCTGGTTGCATCTTCTGCTGGGATGGAATCCAGGACCTCTGGATCTAAAAGTATGAGCCTCTACTCAGTTGGTTAAAAAACCAGCTTCTTCCATTTGGATCCATTAATGAACTCATAAACCTCAAGGCATGGCCTAGCTGCACTTTGTTAGCATGGAATACGTATGGAAACTCCATATATTTGTGGAAAGCAGAAAAAATCTGAGGAAGGAATTTTGCCCTGTAGCTGCTTGCCACCAAACAAATTCCAGTTGAACAGGGCGAGTCTAAAATGCATTTGAATGATGTTTAAAAACAATGTGGCAACCTAGGCCCCAAATGGAAATCAGCAACTTCCCTTATAAGAGTTTAATTTCACTTTTCCTTTCCTAGGTTTATTGAAATTACTGGCTTTACAACAGAGGGATGGCTTGATTCAAACATGAATGCTGCTATCTCTGAACTTTGTGGTTGGCCCTGCAACCCATTCCTCTCCCTGCCCCCTCCCCGAGGACTTTTAACACAAAATGAGGAAGCTTGCTCAGATACTCCATTCATTACTGTTTTGCTTTTGACCACAACTTTTGATTTAGCCAAATAGATTCTAATGATCATTTTTTTAAAAATATTTGCCTTGAGCCTCAAAAATGCCAGATATTTAGTTCAAACAGCCTATGTAAGAATTCTGGATAGTAGTTATGGGACTCAATTCTGTCCTGAGGGACTCCCCATGCAACTCCCACCACTGACCATATGTCTTCTGTTTATGTTATTGAAAGTAGAATTGAAACCACCGTTTTAAAATCTCCTGCAAGTTCACATACAGAGTTTGTCTCACTGCTGTACTCCACTTTGTTTGCTGCAAAGTTTCATACTCTCCTTTTAATCAGTCTGCAACTCCACCCTTGTGTGGGTATAAGACATACACGTTATGTAAGAGCTGCTCAAACACCACCAAAAAGTATTTGTCAACTAGTTATTCGGTGACAAATGGAGAAATGTGTCACATAATGTGTTCAGGAAATGCTATTCTACCATCCCTAGTGTAAATACAAGTGAAAGTCTTCATTCAGAACAAGAAATTAAGCGATGCCCTTACAGAGACTAGCAACTGACTCTAACTTTGTGTGCTGCTTTATGGAGCCACTCATCCCCACACTAGTGCTAGGCCAGCACCAGGTCTAAGAAGAGTCTGAGGGTGCCTCCTCTGTTCTGTTACTGTTGGAGACCAAGATAGAGATTAAAGCAGCCATGAGGCTGCCCTAACTTGCACTTCTTGCAGCCATAGCCCCTATTGGGCTTGTGACAGCAGACTTGCTGGGGGCCTCATATGCCTTGTCTGAATGTGCCTTGCCGCTACATGGTAGTATTAAAAATAGCTCAGTTATCTCAACTAGAAAAGATAATTTACAGTTTTGGTGACCTCACAGAGGAATTACCTTGAGTTTCTGTAAGAAAGCCTCATTTCCTTCCCCTGGGACAATCATGTATTCAGGTGACCACATTTATGGTGGGGTGCAGCATATTTAATACCATCAGTTAAATAATGGCCTTGACTCCACCCACAAAATCTGATCTATGTAGCCACAGAAAAATTCTTTGTTATGGCAGAAAGAGTTAAATAATTTATCAAAGGTCTGCTTGAATTGTACAACCACAGTGTGCTCTTTTCATTAAATACCCATCTGTCAGGCAGTGAAAAGGGCAACTCAATAAAAATAAAGACAAGATCCATCAGAATCCAAGAAACTGGTTCAGCATATTAGAAAAACAAATAAACATATAACTATAGTATGTCTTTTCAGTAACCATCATTCTTTTACTTCCGATTTACTAAAGCTGAAGAACATTGAAAGCTCTGTGATGCTCTTGTGCATACCAGACTAATTCATTTGGACCGTTTTTTTTGTTCTTATGCAATGACTATGGACGAAACATAATGCAGGCTGGGAAATTAAATTTGGCATCATTCAAAATGCATGCACATTAAGTGATCAGCAACGTGTTTTAAGTTCAAGTCCCTTTTATAAAGGAGCAACAACCCCAATACGCCTGAACTGTGTCATCTGCACATCAGAATGCGTGGAAGATTGAGGTCTGAGTGTTCAGAAGTAAGATGTTTGCATAACAGTCAGGGAGCAATACTGAAATGTGGCTGAGTGATGGCGAAGCAGATTTGGAAGTGAAGTGAGAGGCCTGGCAGAAAATAGAGGTGCCATGTTCATACTCAAAGCAGGGGCAAGAACTAGGAAGGAAAGGCAAAGCCTAGAAGAGAGACTGATATGTTAAAGGGGAATGGAAAGTCTGAAGAAGAAGAAGAAGAGCCAAAGCCAAGTAGTGAAATAGTGAGAAGACTTGCTAGCAGAGAGGAAGCACCTGCATAGGAGAACATGAGGGCTGTTTCTTGCAGTACAGTTATGGAGGTTCTTGTAGGCTGACACTGCCCAATGAATTACCAGTAATGATGATAAAAACATACCTGAGGAATAGAACACCACACAGCAGCATGTGCAGAAACACATAGGCACCAAAGAGGAGAAGATGACAGGGTTGGACATGACTCTGAAATATCTGTGTGACAGCAGACATCTTGGCTGACACATCAGGGATACAACTGGGGACCTCCTGAGGTAAAACCATAATCTGTTTCATCTTGAAATAAAGCTCTCTAGTTGGGACCATAAGAGACTCATATCCTCTGGGGTTCTGGCATTGAGTGGGGGGACTTGTACCACACACGCACCAGTAGGGTACAATATTCATTCTTACATGATTTCTGATTGATTTAGTAGAACGTTAACATGTGGAGTTTTAAAATGTGAGGTTAATTTGGCTTCAGAGAAAACTTGCGTCACTCTCATTTTATCACATTCCGTTAATGAGTGAGGCTTCATATGTTCTTGTGTTCTGTAAAGCTCCTTTATCAAAATGTTTCTATTATTCCAATCAAAGTGTGGTTTCAGACTGTCAGCAGGATTTATAGACATCGAGTGTGCTTCTTCACAAACAAGTGCGGGAAAAGAAGCCAATCTATCTTTATCATCAGAATGCCACTCTCTGGGGCTTGGTTCAGCAGCTGGCCTTTTCAAAGCAGACTTTGGGATTCAGACACACACAACACCTATTGACTTTAATTTGAACAGACAATGGTGTCTAAAGTCTCTTCAGTGCTTTGAAAATCTCTGCCTAGGAGCATATTATTCCTGTGCATTGGAGACTTCAGCAGATTGGGAACAAAATTATTCCACTGGGTTTATGAGAAGTTGGTGCAATGTATCTCATTGATCTTCTATTTTCATATGTTCCAAATTGTACCTTAAAATCTGTGGGTAAGGGTTGATTGATATTACTAGGCAAATTAGAGGGAAACAGTCTGGAACATGTATTTGCAGTTAGTATCCCATGGTCTCAAAATGGTCATATAAATATAGCTGCATATACTTAATGAAACAATTCAACAAGTCTGGTTTGCCTGTTTCAGGTTTCATTACAAATCTGAGACTTAGGCTGCATTTACTGAAAAGGATATTGACGTTTGCAAACTTTTCAGCAAACCTGAATGAACCAAGTTTCAGGTCAATTGAAATGAGTTCCAAAGAAATCTAGGCCAAACTTTGCACTAACCTGGTGCGAATTTCAGGTGCAAAGGAGGGAGTGGGAAGAATTCTACCTAGAAACCATGTGAAATGTGCTGCTTTAGCATGTTTCACTTTAAGATTTTGGAGTTTGCTCAAACCTGAAACTCAAAGCAACACTGTGCAAGTGCAAACCAACAGATATGGGGAAAAAATATGATTTAATGAAAACTTTGCTAACCACAACTGTTTTTAGTTCCATTGGAAGAAGCATGGGCTAGTAGATAAACACAGGGAGAATTGGGACATCAGGGGCTTGTCCATGACTTTGCCTCACACTTGCGATTTGATGATGTATAAGGCACTTAAAGCCAAATCATTCCCTATGCAGGATATATGCATGTAAAGACTAGAGACTCCCTGAGGTTCTCTTTGTAGACTTTCTCTGAAATGAGCCCTTTAAGGGAGGAGCAATTCACCTTTGCCCTGCAGAAGGAGTAGTGGGTTTGTGTCCCAGAATCACAGAGATTCTCAGAGACCTGTGCCAGCCATTCAGAGGCTGTGTCTCTCAGCCTGACTGCTGCCTCCCTAATTGGGTTGGTCAAAATTTTTCCATTTAAACTTTTTTTCCAGTGGAAAATTGGGTTTTCTACTAAAGAAAAATGTTTTCAGAAAGTATCAGGTTTCTTCAAAAATTACTGATTTTTCACTGGAAAACCAAGCCTCCTCCCACCCATCAATTTCAGTTGAAAATTTATAGATTTCAAATTTTTAAAGAAAAGTCCAAATTTTCTGCAGAAATTAAACTCATTTTCCAACTAGCCCTGACCCCTAATGGAATGGCTCCGATCCAGGCCATGTCACAAAGAAAACACCCACTCTTCCTAGAGTATTCCCAAGGTGGGGTAGAGGAGGGTTTCAATCTGATGAAGAAGAAGGGAAACACATTGAGGCTGACAGGATTTAAGAGATCTGCTGTGCTAAGGAGGCTTTCATCTTCCCAGTCTGTCCCGTCCCCTGCTGTGAGGCTTGAAATCAGAAGAGTTGAGATAAATGAGCAATGATGGCCTACAGGTGGCAATGCCCATTTCCCCCCATCCCCCAGCTGATATTTGCTGATTCCCAGTACTTGACATGATTTTTGAAGGGAAACCCTTACAGAAATGTAGGGAATTCAAAGCTCTTTAACACAAAGGATTGGAAGTTTCTTTCAAAAAAATCCATTGAAGCAGCCATCAATAATGTGATTTGAAGAAACTTTTAAACCTTTGTTTTAAGAAGTTTTTAATGTAATTCCTCTCCATACTGGAATGCAGACAAGCTAACCAAGGATTTTTATTACTTTTATAGAGCCAACTGCGTGCCAGGTGCTTTACTGTCAGGTGTTGTCAGGCAACACATGTAAAATGAGGAACTGACAAGCTAAGGTTCAAAGTTTTTTTTAAAAAAGTGGATTCTGCCTAAAAATATCCTTCCTATTTTATATTAGATTGTCCTTTTACAGCTCTATGTGTTCACTTCAATAAACACCTCCAGCATTCAGACATCCTACTGATGCATATGGTATAAGAAACTAGAGAGATTTGACAAAAAAAGAAAAAGCTAGTCTTAAAAAAACAATAAAAGGTCTGTCAGACAAAAAAATCTGCTCAAATTATGAACCTTCAGATGAGACATCTGGAGATGATACTTGGAACTGAGCTGGGAGTAAAATCGCACAATTACTCACATTGCAGCCTCTGAAAAATAAAATGTTGTATAAGGGTGGTCTGAAAACACTTTTGAAATAATGCTATTTTGTCTAATTGGTTTTCCCGTATTTGCCTTTATGGCTCCTGCAAATTGTTTTATCGCTCAAAAGAGGCAGCACGTGTCACTTTAACTTATAATAACTTCTACAAGTGAAATTCATGCAAAAACATTTAACTGGTCCCTCCCTGCCTTGCCTGTTGTGTGTATTTTATACCTACGCAGCACAACCAAGCCATCAAATGTGTTGTCAAGTACACACCCAGTGCCCTGGCTCTGCACACAGAACTGCAGTGTACAGTAAAGGAAATGCTACATGCAGAGCAAAGACTGTATACACAAAACCAATGAAAGTATGTTAAGGTTGCAAAGTTAAGCATTCAACGGCTAGGAAATGATCGATTGAAGTCTGCCCATACATCCTTAATTCACCTCCTTTACACGTATGCATTATGCTATTCTCTTGAATTATATGATCACATACTATTTTTTCCACAGGACCCATTTTTACCCATTGACTAAAATTAATGTAGTGAATTCCATATGCCTCTTTTTTTGTTTGTTTGTTTTGCAAAGTGTTTGCTTAGGAGCATCTTAGGGGTCTGTTCTTTAAAAACAGGAACACCATGGAACACCTTTTTGGTTTGAGGGGGTGCAAACAAACCAACCAACCCCCGTCCTACCCCCCCAGTGCCCATCACCAATTTCTTACTTTACATTTATACTTAATGTCATTCTTTCTTACATACATTCTTCTTGTAATACATACAGAGTATGAAAGAATTAATTCCGTTTAAAACCGGGTAATTTAAAAAAGGAAATCGGCAGCCTCCGCATTTGCACACTGCCCTCTGCCAAGCAGTCGGGGGTTGAAGGGATAGTCCCAAACCCAGGAAAGAAGTCCCCTTGGACAAGCAGGAAGGAAAGGAACTGAGCTGTTCGAGGCGCCAGGGGGCGAAGCTACCCATCCCTACGCACGGCCTCCCCCAGAGTTCGAGACTCTCTTGGACCTTGTAAATGGGTGAGTTTTGGAAGTAGCAAAGTGCTGGGGCTGGGGCTCTGTAATTGGCAGTGAATGGGCCTGGCTTTTGCTGCTGACATTCACAGGAGCTGCACCCAAAGGGCCAGATCCTTTGGACACTCCCTGGAAAATCTTCCATGCCTAATGTCTATCGCTGTTAGCCAGCCACTGCTTAGGGAGCTGAGGAGTCCCCCACCCCAAGAGCAAACCCCTCTGCTTCCTGTGGCCGGTGCTTTTCTTCCCACCTAACGCAGGCTCACTGTATCTTTGGCCAGTTCCCCCAATTCCGTCCTCCCCTTGCCTGCCTTGGATCTATGCCCCAGCTCCCTCATCGGCTCCCCTCTGCATCCCGGCTCCCCTCCCCCTTATTCCCTCTGCACGCCTTTCCTCTCCTCCTTCCCTCTGCACCCCGGTTCCTGCTGCCTTCCCCTCCCACTGTCCCTGTGGCAGCCGCATGGAGCTGGAAAGCTGGGCTGCTGCCATCGCAGGAGAGCTTCGTATTTTGGTGAATCAGTGAACAGTAACTTCCAGACCAATTCCAATGTCCAGGCAGGGAGCCAATTCTATGCCTCATCCTGGGTGGAGCTTGACACGATTCCAATTTCTGTCCGAGAGACAAGTGTTGCCTAGGATATAAATTAAGGCGTTAAAAGTTGGTCGGTCCATAGCCTGGGTGGCTCACCCGTCCCACAGGCTATGTGTAAAAATATACTTACCTCTCTTACTTTGGGCTAGATTCTGAACTCTTACTCACCCGGGTGAGTATTTACTCACAAACGTAGACCCTACAGTATTTTTGTGAGAATAAATTCTGCTCCCTGTAAGGATTGCAGTCTAGCCCTTTGAGTGCAAAATGATGAATTTTCCATATGTAATTCAGCATCACAAAGCACATATAGTTAGGGGCATATAGGTAAAAATCTGATGGTGGTTTACTGGTTTCTGTCATTAATGGGAAATTTCTATATTGAACTCTGCACATCTTTTCCAAAAAGCAGTCACCGAAAAGTTCCCTGCACACTGCTGACTCTCAAAATAAAATAAAATAATAAAGTGCATGTGTGAAGGTGGTTAGTTAACACTCACTGCTAAACAGGATATAGGAGTCAGATAAGTTTTTAGATAAACTGTTTTCCCATCCTTTATAATAACCAGTATTAACAATATTCAACCAATATGATTTTCTGATTTTGCTTGGGGTCAGATAGTTAGGTGCTTTAACCTCTGATTATCTCATTAAGAAGTCAGAATTAAAATTAAAGGAAAATATACTTACTGTCACTGTCATTATAAGTAAGTAATGGTAGCTTAGTTAAAGATTTCTTTAGAACCAATGACTTACTTAGAGCTGCTCTACACAGTTTTTGTAGTGCTTTAACTATATCGGTTTAGAAACGGATATAGTGAAACCAGCACAGCTCCCTAGTGTGGACACAACTATACCAGTATTAAAGAGATTATATTAAAGAGATTATATGGATATAGTTCATTCTCTTAAATTTATATGAGCTCTTAGAGACAAAAAGTACATCTGAGGGTTAGAGGCTATTGAGAAGAAAGACTGTAGTGGGCAGGAGCCCTGGAGGTCTCTGTATCATTAATGAAGGTGTTCATTATAAAGCAGAACTTGGGGATCTGTTTTATGATAGCACACTGACAACATTCCCCACTGATCTGTTTCCCTTGCTTCTACTCTGCTGTGTGTGTAAGAAGCACATAAAAACGTTGAACATCCCCGTTCTCTCTGATTAGTTGTCTTCACACTGGGTTTTTACTAATAAAATATCTCCTAGAATAACTTAAAAGAAGCTTTGAAAGGTTGTAAGTCTTCAGACATTATTTGGTTGACATGTTCTTTGGATGAATGCATTAACAAACCTTAATCTCTTGACCCCATGGTTCTTAAAAAGACAGTAAAGTAACAGCCACTAGAACTCGGGGGAAAAGATTCTCTAGAAATTCTTTTCATATTTAGACGTGATTAATTTTGAAATCTTATTCATGTGTAAAAAAAACTCCATGGAGTACAAAGTTTATCTTGTTTGCCACATCTAGGATGTATTAGTCTGCAACATAGATTAAAAGGTCTTGATCCTTCACTACCCTGAATCTTGCATAGTCATTTATACCAATATAAAATGAGCACAAAGTGGGTGTAAAACAACTATATCAGAGTGATAACATTTAATACTCATTGTTCACAAGTGTAAAGGACTTCCCAAGGTGCAAGGCAGTGGAGAATCAATGTCAATGTGTCTTAATCAGAGTTTTATCCTATCAGAAAGTCCTAAACCACCAAGAAGGTTAACCTATAAACAAAAAGTTAGGACTATCTGAACAATATCTGATAAACAGATAATATTCAGATATAAATATTCAGATTAGGATTGAGATCAAGAGGGAATTAAACCCAGATTCTCAAAGATCTTTAAAATAGCCCCTCTTATATCCATGTATACCATTACTCAATTGCCCGGTGCATTATCGTCTTTTTCTGCAATGCTAGGCACAGGTCACTTGCTAGAATCGTCTGAGTATATCTCACTTAATCATTTCCCCGCCATTGCAGGGGCCTTACGCACTGGTGCACTTTAGTCCCTCCTGTTCTCTGGCTGTGCCAAATTTTTTGTTTTTGAAATGTTATTTTAGCTGTGTTGGTCCCAGGAAATGAGAGAGACAAGGCAGTTGATATAATAACTTTTATTGGACCATCTTTGAAGCTACAGAGAGCCCTTTGAGATAATAGGTAGAAGTGTAGCAGGAAAACTTGTACCTTCCACCAAAAGAAATTGATCCAATTAAAGAAATTACTTCGCCTATTTTATCTGTGGCAATAATAGTCTAGTCTCCAATGGGCTGTAATACTTTAGCCTAGTTCTGCTTGTTGGGCTTGATGTGCAAATGGCTGGTATGAACGTGCCTGGTAGATGTGTAATGGCCTGTGATATACAGATGGTCAGACTGGATAATCTGGTGGTCTCTTCTGGCCTTAAACTCTATGTCTCTATGATTATGGGGAGATTTTATCTCCTACTGAAGAATGAGGCCTGAACTACTGCCAGAGGCAGAATACCAAACTTGACTGGTCTAAGGGTGTCTACATTGCATCAGGCCCCACTGATCAATGCAACGGGATTGATTAAGTGGGCAGTGGAGATCCACACAAACAATCCCAGAAGTGCTCTCCAGCTGATGCAGTAAATCCACCTCCCCTCAAAAAGAGTAACACTGTGTCGACTGGAGGGCATTTCCTGTTGACGCAGCACAGTGGAGACGCCGTGGTAAGGGAACGTTAGAAAGTTGACGGGGGATACCCAAGCTACGTACTGTAATTTGTGTATCTCCCATTGCCAAAGCCACTGGCAGTGTAGACCAGGCCTATGAGAGAACATACAGTTCTTGGTCCAATCAAAGATTTTATTACTTCACCCACCTTGTTTCTCTCATATCCTGGGATAAACATGGTCACAACAACACTGAAAACAACATTGACTGTTTAATCTAGTCTGGCATGGTAAATCCTGCAGCAAGTCCCTGTAATTCATCTGGCACTCTGTATGCATAGCTTGCCTACTTTCTCTGCTAGATGACTCTTGAAAAGGAATTGCTATATCTCATGAAGGTTATCTGGCAATCAACAAATTTAAATATTATATGTTTTTTTAAAATGCAATCTTACCATAAAAATACATTCTGCATATTACAAGCAAATAGCTTTAATGCACAATTGACTAAAATTACATCTTCATTTATGCAAGTTAGGTAATACATATGCAAAGCAATATGCAGATTGTGCTTAACATTCACAAGAGCAATTCATCTAACTTTAATAGGTTCACAAGCATTCCTTTGATGCCACTAGATGCATATTACCTATTTGCCTTCATCTGTAATGGTAATCACTCTATATCATCTCTTGTTGTACATCAAACCTTGCTGAATTAAACTAAAATGCATAGCACTTTGTTTAACAGAAGTAGTTGCTTTTAAAGTACCACTTTGCAATGAGCCATTATAAACAAAAGGAAGGGTTAATAACTTCACACAGGCTGGTATTGTGGGCTGGATCCTGGGCTACATTAGGGCAGTTTTACACAGCATGCCTGGCATTAAGTTGCCCTAAAAGGAGCACACAGGAGGATCTCCACAATGTAGGGGCATTTTCCATGGGTGAAGAGAGTCTACAAAGCAGCTCATCCGCCACATTTGTGTTCTTGGTATGTATGAGATGAAACAAACTACCAAGTTTCCTTGTAGTTCTAGGAAAGTGGATGGGACACTTAAAAAGATGTAAACTTTTAAGAGAATCATTTTATTCCTATCCTTTTATGTACACCCTATTTCACAGAGAAAGAAAGAAGGAAAGACTGCAGAATTAGGCATCTGTTAGTAGAGTGAGGAACTAAGAGCTGCTTTGCTCTAGTTGGACACATGAGCCATCCAATGAAGCAATTTTCTACTGTGCAGCCTCCACTCTGATATATGCAAATAAATAAATAAATAAAAATATCACAATCATAAATAGGTTAACCAGGTATTTTGTGCTAGAGTTAGTTGCCTTCTCCAGCAGCTACCATAAGGGTTGGACTTATTAATTATCCTCTCTATTGCCAGATTGTCATTTTGAAGGAAAATGATCATAGATAAAATTTGGGAGGAGATGGTCTCTTAATATTAGATCATACATAGAAAATTCCAACTACATAACTCTTTTCTGCTAGAAAAAAAAGAATACATAATTTGGCCATTAACACTGAAACAAGAGTGTGGTATTGCTACGTGCTCCACATTTTCAGATCAATAATAAGTAATCAATAATGAATTATTCAAAATAACATTAAAGACAAGTAAATAAAATGCAGCCAAGTTATTATGTATGCACATGCACACCCTCTAACCCTCACTGGAATAAATAAAATGGTTATTAAAGATGGTTGGCCAGTATTATTGTCAAACAAGCAAATAAGCAGTCATTTCTAGCTGCTTTCTCTCTGAGTTGTGGATATGTATGTGTGTGGCTAGTCAATTAAATCCCCACTGTCAATTCATTTGATAGAAATTACTGAAGGTGGAAAATAACAGGCATCACACTTTTTCAAATGGCTGTTAACAGTACCAAAACTACATAACACTAACTTTTAGCCTCCAGATTCTAATTTTCATCTCAAGTGTTACTATATCTTTGAAAACTTTAAAGAAGTTTTCCTGCTGAAGGAATGCAGCTTAGAAGCAAGTTCTAATGAAATGTTGTTATCATTCCAATTTGTTAGCCTAAAGGATTATTTCAACCAGCATCTTATACAGAAACAACTGCTACGTGTTTAATAATTCATTTCAATTTATTTTCATTTGAAAATGGTCCACATTTGATCATAAAATGTTTCATTTTTCACTGGAAAATAAGTGCTCTGTGTAAAACAATATGTGTGAAATTATCTGCAAAAAATAGATCTATTTTTGACTTCATAACAAAATGTACAAAAACTTTCAATTTGCATTTTGTCACAAATGTTTTGAACACTCCTAAACTCTGTACCTGCACCTTTGTGTTTATATTTATCTATCCATTTAGTAAAAAGATTCTACGATGTAACTCAAATGATCATGTGACTGTGGGTGAATGCCAGAAGATAATACCCAGACTATTAGGGTTTTTAAAATACCAGGGTACAGAGGGTCCATATGTTGTGTATTCATATTTCTTTAAATAGTATGCAAAATTAAGAATCCTATCACTAGAGTTTTACAAAATTGAGCATTTTTATCTCTGCAAGCTTAACAGCAAAATTGAAAAAATTCATGAAAATCCTAGTTTTGAAATACAAAATGAAAGCCCACCAAGGGCCTGATTTAAAGCCCAGTTGAAAGACTCCCACAGATTTCAATCAGCTTTGGATCAGGCCTTATGCCCCTCTGTGCCACTAACAGAACTGGTTGACATTTTTTTAATGAAAACTTTTCAAATCTAAAAAGGACATTTTTTTCTAAAATGAAAATGTTCATGAACAACTATTGACTTTTCCTTCATCCTTCTCTTTTTTTTCCCCCAATTTTTATTCATGACTTTTTATCAAAATAATTATCAAAATTATTAGGAGCATAGGAATTATCATCAGACCAAGGTCCATCTAACCGAGTCTCTCTGACAGTGGCTAGCACCAGATGCTGCACAGGAAAGTGCAAGAACTGCACAGTAGGCAGAACTAGGAAAATCTGCTCACAGGAAGGTCTCATATTAAATCCTAATAACTAAAGAATGGTTTAAGCTTGAAGCAGGAAGTTTATTATTCCTTCCAAAACTCTGTGTTTGTATTAATTGTTATAACTCTGGATAATCTTGGTATCCATATAAATGTCCAAATCCACTCCCTTGAATCTTACAGAGTTCTTGGCTTCACTAATTTCCTGTGGCACTGAGTTCCACAGCTCAATCGCCCATTGAGGGAAAAAATATTTCCTTTGATCAGTTTTGAATTTTCCACCTTATTGAATGTCCCCTTGTTCTTGCATTATGAGACTGGGCGTAAAGAATTACTCAATCTACCTTCTCTGTGCCATTCATGACTTTTTATAACTTTATCACGAACCCTCTATTATTTGTCTCCTTTCTAGAGTAAACAGTCCCAGGCCTGATCCACACTACAGTTAGGTTGAAATAAGGCAGTTTACATCAACCTAATTATGTCAGTGTCTCAACTACAGTGTTCTTCCTGTGGACATAACTCACTTGCTACATCAACTTAATAACTCCATATCCACGAGAGGCTTAGTGCTTAAGTCGATGTAGTTAGGTCGACGAAGTGGCAGTGTAGACACTGCGTTGCTTACATTGACTTAAGTGGCCTCCTGGGAGGTTTCTCACAATGCCCCATTATGACTGTTTTGAACTCTGCTGCCCAGCAGCCAAGTACACAGGAAGAAACTCCTCCCCTTTTAAAGGAATTTTTTAAATTCCATTTCCTGTTTGCTCGGCATGGAGAGCTCACCTAGCAGCTGCCCAGCTGAACATGCTGGCTACATGCTCCAAATGCTGTCCTGCCTGGACTGCACAGGAGGTGATGGATCTTCTGGGTCTTTGAAGAGAAGAGGCTGTACAGGTACAGCTGCAATCCAGCCATAGAAATCTGGACATCTCGAAGGAGATTACTTGGGGCATGGGGGAGAAGGGCTGTAAGAGGGACCCACCATGGTGTCACATGAAAGCCAAGGAACTGCAGCAGGCATGCCACAAGGCAAGGGAGGCAAGCAGTCACTCTGGTGCAGTGACACAGACATGCCGCTTTTACAAGGAGCTCCATGCTATTCTCTGGGATGACCCCACCATCACCACCAAGCTCCCCGTGGATACTTTGCCAGAGTTGGAGTCACAGGTTACCGCAGTCAACCAAGGTGTTGGACGAGGAAGAGGATGATGAGAACAGGGGCCTGCCGACCAGGGGATCCACTGCGATGGTGAGCAATGGTTTGCAATCCCGGAGCAATCCGGCCAATTGCAGCATTCCAGGATGGATGAGTGTGATGCTGGGGAAAGAACCTCTGATAAGTATGCAGTTTGCAGTGATACTGTGGGGGACACATCTTCTCATTTACTATTTTTTATTCATGTTACAAGAGGTAAGGAAATAACCAGTGGCTATCTGCTTCTCATTGCTCAGCACAGCTAAGCAGAGGGGGCCCTGTGAAACTGTTTGTTTATGTGCACCAGGATATTCCATGAATCCTCCATAGGGATCTCAAGAAAACTTTCCTGGAGGTCTGCAATCCATTGCCAAAGGTTTCTGTGGAGGGCAACCTTATTTCTGCCAGTGCATCAGGACGCTTTCCCAGGCCACTCAGCAAATAATTTAGCATGCATCATTGCAGCATGCAGGCTAGCAGCATATGGATCCGGTCTGCAGACAGACATATGCAGCAGCTGTTCCTTTTCCACCTCCATTTCTCTCAGGAGTGAAATATCAGCTAAAGTTCCCTCTCCTCCCTCCCCTCCTGGCATGGGCCCTACTCACCATGGTTGGAACCTGGCCAAATTGAAAATGTACTGCTTTAAACTTGTGCAGATTAAGGGGAATGACTTTAGTATAGCAAGATTTCCATATTCCTTGACTATGCATGCACAATAGTACCTCTGTACATTGTATCTTTGGCAGCTGCAGATGTGGCTTTCACCTCTCCCTCTACACCAGTGGAAAGGCTGAGCCAGGTAAGGAGAAGGAAGAGAGCGTGGGGTTAGGGTTAGGGTTAGGGTTGCAGAGATCATAGAATCATAGAATATTAGAGTTGGAAGGGACCTCAGGAGGTCATCTAGTCCAACCCCCTGCTCAAAGCGGGACTATCCTCAGCTAAATCATCCCAGTGAGGGTTTTGTCAAGCCTCACCTTAAAAACCTCTAAAGATGGAGATGCCACCACCTCCCTAGGTAACCCATTCCAATACTTCACCACCCTCCTAGTGAAAAACTTTTTCCTAATGTCCAACCTAGACCTCCCCCACTGCAACTTGAGACCATTCCTCCTTGTTCTCATAGACTCATAGACTCATAGGTCAGAAGGGACCAATATG
>ML675604.1:24319816-24429843 GCA_007922155.1 Mesoclemmys tuberculata | reverse complement strand
TACAAGGTAGTCCAGATCTTCCTGAATAGCATCCCGGTCCTTCTCCACCACAGAAAACAGCCTAGCTCCATCCTCCCTGGAACGCCCTTTCAGGTAGTTAAAGGCTGCTATCAAATTCCCCCTCATACTTCTCTTCTGCAGACTAAACAGGCATTGTTCTTTCAGCCTCTCCTCATAAGTCTTGTGCTCCAGCCCCCTAATCATTTTTGTTGCCCTCCGCTGGACTCTCTCCAACTTATCCACATCCTTTTTGTAGTGGGGGGCCCAAAACTGGACACAATACTCCAAATGCAGCCTCACCAATGCCGAATAGGGGGGAATAATTACTTCCCACGATCTGCTGGCAATGCTCTTACTAATGCAGCCCAATATGCCATTAGCCTTTTTGGCAACCAGGGCACACTGCTGACTCATATCCAGCTTCTTATCCACTGTAACCCCCAGGTCCTTTTCTGCAGAACTGCTGCCTAGCTCGTCGGTCCGCAGTCTGTAGCTGTGCATGGGATTCTGCACTTGTCCTTGTTGAACCTCATCAGATTTATTTTGGCCCAATCCTCCAATTTGTTTAGGTCCTTCTGTATCCTATCCCTCCCTTCCAGGGTATCTACCACTACCCCTAGCTTAGTGTCATCTGCAAACTTGCTGAGGGTGCAATCTACCCCCTCTTCCAGATCAGTAATGAAGATGTTGAACAAAACCGGCCCCAGGACCGACCCCTGGGGCACTCCACTTGTGACCGGCTGCCAGCTAGACATGGAGCCATTGATCACTACTCGTTGAGCCCTTTGCTCTAGCCAATTCTCTATCCATTTTGTAGTCCATTCATCCAACCCATACTTTTTTAACTTGCTGATCAGAATACTGTGGGGGACCGTATCAAAAGTTTTGCTAAAGTCAAGGTATATCATGTCCACCGCTTTCCCCTCATCCACAGAACCAGTCAACTCTTCATAGAAAGCAATCAGGTTGGTCAGGCATGACTTCCCCTTGGTGAATCCATGTTGACTGCTCCTGATCATCTGCCTCTCTTTTAAGTGCCTTAAAATGGATTCCTTGAGGACCTGCTCCATGATTTTTCCAGGGATTGAGGTAAGGCTGACCAGCCTATAGTTCCCTGGATCCTCTTTCTTCCCTTTCTTGAAGATGGGCACTATATTTACCTTTTTCCAGTCACCTGGGACCATCCCCTGATGCCACGAGCTTTCAAAGATAATAGCCAATGGCTCTGAAATCACATCAGCTAACTCCCTCAGCACCCTCGGGTGCATTGCATCTGGCCCCATGGACTTTTGCATGTCCAATCTTTCTAAATAGTCCTGGACCAGTTCCTTCAGCACTGCAGGAAGTTCACCTCCTGCCTATTCTGTGCCGCCCAGTGCAGTAGTCTGGGAAATGACCTTGTCTGTGAAGACAGAGGCAACAAAGGCATTGAGTACCTCAGCTTTCTTCACAGCCTCTGTCACTAAGTTGCCTCCCCCATTCTGTAAGGGGCCCACACTTTCCTTAATCTTCCTCTTGTTGCTAACATACCTGTAGAAACCCTTCTTGTTCCCCCTTCACATCCCTTGCTAGCTGCAACTCCAACTGCACTTTGGCCTTCCTGTTGTCATTCCTGCATGCACATCTCTGGAGCAGTGGACACTGAGCAGAGGGCATGGAGGATCACTCTCTCCGACAAAATGGACGGGGACATTGAGGACAGGAGAAAAGCTCAGGAGAAAGAGTGTGACACACATCAGGAGATAACAATTCTGAAGGTGCAAACAGACATGCTGAGGAGTCTAGCTGACCTTCAGGTACAACACATTTGAGCTCGTCTCCCTCTGCAGCCGATTGAGAGCTACAGTCCACCACCATCCTCCCCTTCTCCCCCTATACACACATGCCACGTGGCATCAGGGGCCAATGCCCTATCCCCATCACTCTACCCTGGTGGAGAGTACAGAAACTCACGGGCCCACATACTCTGATTTGTGACAGTCACGGTCAGTGTGTGTGTTTTCAAAAGGAAAATGAAAGTGCTTTCCCCTTCCCGAGTTGTACATAGATTCACATAGATGTACATAGATTTGTTTGCATGTGTTTGCAATAAAGTCCATTTATAAAAGCTTCCTTCATCTTTATTAGTTCAAAGCTCAGTGGGGAAAGGAGTGAAGTTGATATCGTTCTGAGATCGCAACAATAGGTGCCTTTTCAAGGTTACATTTCTACACCGACAGCATTGACAGAACGGTTCAGACCCGGGTGCTAAAAACACATTTGGCAGGCACAAAACAGAAACTCAACACACATTACCATGTCTCATTGTCATTATTTCAAAGCCTTCCTGCGCTGTATAGCTGCCCATTTAGCTCTTCTTATAGCCCTGGTATCTGGTTGCTCAAAATCAACAGCCTGCCGATCCACCTCTGTCCTCCACTCCAGCAGAAACGTCTCCCCCTTTACTTCACAGATATGATGAAGTGCACAGCAGGCAACCATAACCATGGGGGTATTTTTTCCACTGAGGTTTAACCTAGTGAGTAGATTGCGCCAGCGCCCTTTCAAACAGCCAAAGGCACATTCAACAGTCATTTAAAACCTGCTGAGACTGTTACTGAAGCACTCCTTGCTGCTGTCAAAGTGTCTGGGATATGGCTTCATGAGCCATGGAAGTAAGGGGGAGGCTGGGTCTCCTGGGAACACTACTAGCATTTTAACATCTCCAGTGGTGATTGTGTGGTCCAGAAAGAAAATCCCTGCTTGCAGGCTTGTTTTCTTAAAGATGCATGTCCATGCACCTTCCCAGACCCTCCTGTGTTGATGTCAGTAAAACACCTCCACTGATCCACCAGTGCTTGCAACACCATAGAAAAGCAGCCCTTTCTGTTGATGTACTCTGTGGTAAGGTGGTCTGATATGATTTATCACATTTGCTATTGAACTATCCCCTGTTATGTCCTTCAGCAAATGCATGATAGATTGTAGAAGTTACAATTTATAAGTACGAATGCTGGGATCTATTTAATGGCAATATCTGGTTTATATAATATTAATTTGAAATCCATTTTTGATGAAAAGAAATACAGGAATCTCTTTGCATGACTATCAAACTCATCTCCTCTTCTCCAGTGAACTGATAATCTCTGCACCTATAGCTTTGAATCTTGAAAGAGAATGTGTCTGGCTCATCTATGTGGTGCTTCCTGTCTCATCCAGCAAAACAGAGTTTCATCAGTATGCTTGAGATTACATGATTTTCAGCTGTTTGTGAATTCACTGAGTACTGAACCTGTTACAGCACTGAGTCTGATTTACGTCACAGAGACAACCTATTAATAGGAGAGCTTAATGCCTTATAGTGATAAATGGAATAGATTGAGCTCCTCGAGTTTAACAAAGAGAAAGTGAAGGGGTGACTTGATCAGAAACAAATATTTGATAGTGGGGTCTTCAGTCTAACAGACACGATCCACTAGCTGGAAGTTGAAGCTAGATGAATTCAAACTGGAAATAAGATACAAAAATTTTAACAGTGAGGATAACTAACCATTTGAACAATTTACCAATGGTCATGGTAAACTGTCCCTCGCCGGCAATTTTACAATCAAGACTGGATATTTTTTCTCTAAGATATGCTCTAGTTTAAACAGAAATTTATTCAATGAAGTTCTATGACCTGTGTTATACAGAAACTCAGATTAGATGAGCAAATAGTGGTCTCTTCTGGTTTTATAGTCTAGGAATCTATAATCACACACACACAATATTAAAAGGATTGATCATACATTGCATGCACCTACACACCTTGCCTACACAGTTATTCTGCATTATATCTCATGGATGCTGCATGGCCTCCAGTGCAGCTGTGCAGATGGTAGCAATAATGGGAGCCCTTGTGCAGATAGACAATGGAGTTAGCCAGTGATTTTACCACAGTGTCATCCAGTGTTACTCTAAATTGAAGAATAGTTCATTTCCCACAAAGGGTTAGTGAAGACACAGCCAGAACTTTTCTAATGTGTGCTTATTGTATCTCTTTTCCAGTTTCTAATGCTTTTACATTTTACTCATCAAGCCATGTCTTGTACACAGTCCTTTTCTAGGCCTTCAAGTTGTTATGCTCCCCTGTTCAATAGCTGTAAAATAGCATGTTAAAAATGTACATGAATATTTCACGTATTCCTGTTTATTTCTTGGTCTCAATAATGAGCAGGCAACGAAATATGATTTTCTCTAGCCTCATTGACTGTCCCATCTGAAATAAAACTAAGATATTTGTCTGATCTTGTAACTTGTTAAAAATCATTATGTCTACTTTATTAGATAATTATTTCAGTTTGAATTTCTCCTGAAGCTTAGAAGGCATTCCCCTGTGACATCAGAAAGCATTCCAGGAGAAAATAATCCATCTCAGACATATACAGAAAAGGACTTTGACATTTCTAAGTCATCCTTCCCTTCCAATAGAATATGTTGCCTCCCAGATTGTAAATTAAAAATTACATTAGTGAGTAGTGGAGGTATTGTTGGATACAGTCTGACATTGATTTGTCATAGAGATTTTTTCAACCAGATTTTAGCTTCCCATCAAGTAATAGAATGTTCCCTGAAGCATTTCTTTTGATTTGCTGTGTCTCTCCTGATGCCCTTTGCTATTAGATCAGTCTCCATTGGTACCAATACCTCTTTTGAAATACCTGATTTTGAAAAAGCATCAGAGAATTTATGCAGTCAAATTCTGATGCCCGTTCAACCCATTGGGATTACACTGGTGTATTGGAAAGCTGTGTTTGGTCCACTGAATATTAAGTTATCTCCTAACTATTAAATCAAAGGCTAATTAAGCTAATTAAGTAGGAATATATTTAACACGTCAGTTGACCGACATACAAGCCTTACATAAAGCTGTGAAATTGGAGAATTTGGCAATATGGCGGTCCCTGCAAACGAGTAGTTAACATCATGTGACATTGGTAAAAACAGTATCACAGAAAGAGTCACATTCGCCTAGCACTTGACCAAGAACTTCACTAGAAAAAGGAAGAGAGTCCACAAAGCCACTTTCATCCCTAAACTTCTGTCTCTTTCACCTTCTGCTTCCTCCCAGACTTCCTGCTCCAGATTTAAAAAAACAGTACACTTATTCTCACAGGAACACACAAAGTGGTTCTGATGATGTACAGTGATTACAGCTGGTGTGGAGAAATATCAGAGAATGGGGAAGAAAGAAAAGTTAGGTGTAATATGAAGAAAGATTGTTAACGTTGAGGTCAATAAAACTATAAGATATTGACTTCTTCCAAAAGGAAGTAGTAGAAGTCCACTTGCTTGAACCATTTAAAACTAGACCTGAAATCAGACGGCAGGAACTGGTTCTGTACTGGCAGAGAGATAGAAACAAGGATCCGGTATAGCAGTGTACAACCTCTGTAGTACCCAGAGCTGCGTAGCCAATTGCCAACTTATCAAGAGTCTAGGGACTCTGCTAACTGGCATTTACATGATCTTAGTAGAACTTTAATCTGAGATACATGCAAACAGATATTGTCTGGTTGTCAAGCATGGTGATTTTAATAGTGCTTTGAACAAATGGAGAAAATAAACGTGTGCTGTGGGTTGTCAGAAGAGTTATCAATAGGAAAATGGGTGTCAAAGCAGCAGAATCAGTTTGCTGATTGTGGTACACCAGGCCCCCTGTTCTGGCGCTCACCCACTAGCGACAGTCTCTGTAGGCCGTGGGACCTAAGGTAGTCCCAGCCCAGTCTGGGTAAATCTCTAGGTTTTCCCCTCTTCTTTGGCCCTTCCCACTGGCAAGTAGGTGCAGGCCTCACTATGGGCCTGAGGGTTGTCTCCCCACCCTCACTGGGGAGGGCAGCTAGCCCGTTGGCCCAGTGGGGGTACCTGTTCTCCCTGTAGGCTGGGAACCAGGACCAGGGTCTCCTCTGCTCTGCTTCCCTAACAGTAGGAAACTCTGACGCCAATTCACTCTCTAACAGCTCCTTCCTCTCCTCCTCACTCTACTACCTTCCCCTGCCTGCTTGCACTGGAGGCTTTTAAGTGTTTGGGGCGGGGCTCCTTGATTGGCCCCAGGTGGCCTAATTAGTTAAGCAGCCCCAGGTGGCCTAATTGCCTAATCAGCCCCAGCTGAAACCTCTTTTCTGCCTGTAGGGAAGAGGGCTTTAAGCATTCTAGGGCTCACATATCGGCCCTGAAGTACCCTGCCATAGTCATCTGGCTTGACTTTACCACACCTGCCATAGGCATCTGGCTTGACTTTACCACATGATGTACAGTTTTCTTTTGAGATGGCTCCAGACAGTGTGGAATACAGGTCTGCCTCTCTTAGGCCATCTCATCGCTTTGATTTTGCTCAGATTCATAATGGGAAAGGAAGTTACCTAACTATCTGCCCTCTTACTTAAACACAGGTTTCTGTCATCTGGAAGGCACTGATAGAAATTCAGTAAGTTTCCTTCAGAAAATGTGCATCTGAATAGACTGGAGAGGTGTATTTAATCAGTTCTAGCTGAATTTTGGCTTCAGTTTATGTGGGTTCAGCTGAAAAAAAACCTGACTTCAGTGGGGTTGCGCTAATGAAACGGAGAGTAGAATTTGGCTTAGCATCCTCAACAGCTCTGCATTCAAAAGAGGCCAGTAATAAGGGAGAAATCAACTGGACTTTGTCACATTTAATCTAAATAAAATATTGCCCTGTTCTCTAACAGTGTAAGGTCTGACAAAGAATTTAAAAGTTTGGAAAGCTTTGAAGTCAAAACCAGCCAATGTGAACATAAATCAAATGTTGTGGGTTTCTTTCAGATTTAATCTAAATTAAACATTGTACTCCATGTTACAGTTTTACAGAGACAAAATAATTAGTAAACTAAAGAGCAATATTTTTATTTAGAGTTTTGCAAATCAAAAAGTGATATTTTCTCATTTTAAAACAACATCACTTTGGCCTTGGTTGTTGAAAATGGAAATGTTTTTGGTTTCGGAGTTTTGACACTTGCGGTCCAGACACCCCAAAAGAACAGGGGTTCTGCATCCCAAGGACTAAGCAATTGAATCAATTGGTGGAGTACAATGTTATTGTGTATAAATATATGTCAAGCAAGGTCTTTTATGCCAGCTTGTGATGTTCTGACCTTGATGGTTCTTAGCAGATACGTATACAAGTTATGATAATGAATATATTCATGTATATATGTGTAGAACGCTGTAATTGTAACTAGCGGGCAACTACAGCACCACCTCACAAGAATGTGGAGAAGCCAGTGAAAGGCTCCTCCCAGCCTAATTGTTTACATGGATCCTAATCCAAGCACCTAGCATTGTACAACCCAGGAAAGATAACAGTGGACCACTAGAGGTAATGGAAAGACATTGAAACTGAAAAGAAAACCCCAGTCTTGGAAAACTAAGGAAGGAGTGCGTCCCCCTCTTCCCTCCCTCCCCCATCTAACCATGAATTACCATATTTGACCCATAGGGTTTACATAGGAGTAAGTGAGAGCAGAATTTGGCTTTTATTATTGAGCTTAATATAATCAAAAAGGGGGGGGAAAGACATTTTACAAACTCACTGATGATCCCTTCACCTTGCCTATTTCATAGGATTCATTCCGAAGGACCTGATAGCAGGAGCAGACAGCTGTGAAGCATACAAACTTGCTTCAGCTCATTTGCTTTTACAAGATAAGGAGGCTCATTAAAAGGGGAGAGAAACACACAAAGAACATCAAATACATGCATTCAGAGGATAAGAAATAATGATAATGGCAGGTGCAGTGTACTGTCAAACACAGGTAGAAGAGTTCACCAAGCTTCTGAACTTTGAAATGACACAACATCCTGGACACTTCAGGCATTTAAAACTAGATTGGATTCAGCACTGGAGAATATCCTGTATTGGTAGGTGAATAGAAAAAAGTGGCCTAATATGACAATAAACTACTTCAGATTGGGTATGAGTGACTATTGGTGTATGTTTCAGGTGCATTACAATTAGTCCACTCAACCCAACAAGTGCTCCAATAGTCTAGTAATGCACACTCTAGAGTGGTTGATTGCTGGTAGGGTAGAAAGCAGGAGCAACAGGGAGACTATGTCTCAGGCAGGTTCCATCTGTCCTGAGACAACTCCATGCATACACAAAGAGGCAGGGATGTAATATCTGCTTTTCATTAAGGTGGGACAAATTGCTGCCCGACTACATCAGCCCCATTTCACAGGCTCTAGAGAATGAGATCACTGCCATGCTGTCTGGAGTGGCTCACAACTGTGAATGCCTACCTGAGGGCAGACTGTCAAAAACAGGGCAGATTCCCCAAGCTGGTGGTAAATTCTATAATCAGATTTCACCAAGCCAGTGACAAATGTGAATTCCTGGATTGCTACAATAGTCTCACCATGGAGACACACACTGTCCCTTTAGACTGTCTAGTCTATCTTGACATCCAGGCAAGTTGGACTTAGTTATAAATGGTCACTTACACCAAAAATCACACAATACTCAGGTTGCTTCCAGTCCCAAGACACCAGTCACTTACCCCAGATCAACTGGTACCCTAGATTTTACAAAGACAACGCCTGTAGCCAATCCTGTAATAAACTGTCTAAAGGTTTATTTACTAGGGGGAAATATGAGAGTTATTTACAAGTTAAAGCATCAAGCATATACACAAATGACCTGCAATCTAAATCTTAAGAGTGACAGAGTTGTAGTGACTTGTCAATTCAATATGTCTTTCAGGGTGGACCCAGAAGGTGACCCCTGGGAATCTCTGGCTTCAATTTGCTGTCTCTGCCCTATCAGATTTGAAACAGCAAAGAGATGGTCAATTTTCCTGTGTCTTTGTTTTATTTTCTTCATTCAGCCTCTTAGTTCATAGGATGAGCTTCCTTCCACGTTTTCCTTCCAAGTGGACAGAATTCTCTCATGATAACTGTGGCCCCCTATGTAAAGGATGGCAAGGCAGGGTGAAGGCTGCTGTCAGTGACGCCAGCAGGGTATGATGAACCCGTACTCAGATGCTAGATGATAATAAGAATAGCCTTTCAAAACTGCACCCCCCTTGGGGGCCAGCATCCCCCTTTATCCCACCTGCTCATATGTGGCAAAGAGGGCACTATAGCTGCTATACATCATTCTAGGATTGCATTTCCACTAAACTAAACCTCCCTGAGCCTTGGTAAGGTTTTACAACTGAAATACACTAGCAGCAACGATCCCCTAGTTGCATTGCATCTAAGGATCTGGACCCTTAAGCACAAGTGTAAATGATTACACAAAAGGTGCAAGACAGAGGAGAATCACGCCTCATGTTCCATTGCAACTCCTCTTTCTGATGGAGGTGAACCTTTTCATCAGTGCAGTCTGTTAGCTCTATCAGCCATACAGCATAAAGAACCCACCTCCCCTTCTTTTACTTATTGGGAATAACTCTCCAGAGATGATCAGAGCATCAAGATATTTCTGATCAGATGCAGGCAATAAAACATCCTCTGGTAGACCTAGAATATAGAACTGGGAGATCACTATATTTGGAGCTTTTGGTAGAAGGGATTTTAATAACTGATAGTTTCTGAAAATTACTTTACCAATGATAATCCTATAGCTTGTTTCAACACCAGGGAATATGAGCGAATGTACATTCCAAACTTCCGCACTTCTCTTTGAATTTCAGGTTTACACAGATTCAGATTCAGAACCCTGAATTCAAAGTGAAACTCACCCCCAAACCTTGACTTTTGGCCTGGTTTTTGAGCAGTGGAACTACCAAGATTTGTAGATTTACAGTTCAAAACCATAAGCCGGCTCAGTGTTTGCCTGTATCTTGACCTAGCATTTGTTCATAACTCAGCCTCTTTGAACTGGCCTGGGGTTTTGCTATAGATAGAAATGGCTCCCTCTTGCCCTACCCCCCAGAAATTGTCTGAAATGGCTCCCTTTTCTTCATGCTTTTTAAGAGCCAATGCAGTCTAGCTATTTTGATGATAGGCCCAGAGCTGTTCCTACTGAGCTCAGTACAGAATCAGGTCCAACTGATCAGCAATTGGTGTATAAAAAGAAAGTTTTGCCATGTATGTTTTATTTATGGCTGTAACTATGTTCATATAAACTGCACCTATTGTTCAGGCTGGCATGCTGGGCTAAGATTAATGTTCTGCTGGAATTAATCAGAGAATCTGCATTCTGTATATAATACCATAGAAACACTGCACCGAGACTGTAAATCTTTAATGACTGGATCTCTAATTTCACAGAGTTAAGAATATTTCCTAAGGGAAATATTTTAGTGTTGAAAAAGCACCCAGTGGCTGCTCACAAACCAGAAGAAATGGACTGATATCGGCTATGGGAAATGCCCGCTAAAGACGTGTAGATAGTGCCCTCTTTCTCCCGCCAGCTCCCTATTGTTATTTTTTCATTCTTGCCAGTGAAGCATTATCTTCAGAACAGGAGTAGTACCTATGGAAACAGGACAATTACTTTTGCAACAGGAGTTGGCATCACTTCTTCACTAGGTAAGTAACAAGATGTACAGTCATGTGATATGTATCTGCCAGTCATACGTACCTCCGTATTTGAAGGGAGCATCTGTGACATCTCTGATCTCAATTACTGACATGCGGAGACAAACTAGAGGTGGGTGTCCCTCTGTGTTTGTTACCCAATATGCCAACTGCTGGCAATACTATAGCAGGGTACTTCATCATCCACGCATTTCTAGTAATTATAAATTGGTGCAATATACTGACTGCTTATCTAGAGCATTACAGACAACTGGCTGGAGTGCAGTAGCCTGAAGTGCAACTATTGTGTCAGCCTTTTGTAGCCTTCCTGTCTAACAAAAGACTTATCTTTTTATTAAAATGATTTAACAGAACAGCCAGCTTCCCTACTACTAAAGCCTGACATACAGTGCTAATAACCTCAATTCATGGCTGCTGGCAATAGCCAGGGAAATATGAGTATTTTTTCCCCTTTTCTCAATCTCAGGAGCCCAAGTGTCTCCCATGCCATGTTCCCATCTGTCCCCAATATTGCCTTCAGAGAGAATCCCTATTTTATGTACAGCCTCAAAAGGAACAGAAACAAATGAGGGAAGAAATGGCATTGTCCTTTGTCACGTAGTGGTTTATAAAACTCATTAGGTTGCTTTGATTTATAGAGAAATAAGCACTATGTTCAAACATTGTTTGTGATAAATGATGCTTTCTCTGTGTTTCCTTCCAAAATCAAAAATTGCTGCTGTTGCTTATGTAGCCCTTCTGCCAGGTGGTGTCAGCAACAGAAAGGGCTGGATTCAATATCTAGAGGTTCCTCATAACATTACAAAACAGAAGCAGCATGAGCCTCCATCCAGACATCTGGGAAAACAAAGAACACCTCTGGGCACCCCTAAGAGACAATACTTCCCCATTTGCAAGTGTTGAGTCTGTGCATAACAAAAGAGAACTTTTATTAAAAGGGAGAAAATATTCAGCATTAGTTTGGGACACCAACTGAAAAGCAATGCATACCATAAGCAAACACGAGCCCCACTGTATCCTGGACAGTGTCCTTTGCCTCAGTTTCACACCTGATGGGACAAATGTCCCTTTAATGTGCCACTTCACTTTCTCTGCACTGCACCCCACTCACATTTGATTGTCTAAAGTCAGCAAAGCCCCAGAATTCAGGGGTGCAGTCAAGTGGGTTCACCTCTCATCTCTGAAGGGGTGTGTCAAGCAAAGCCTCTGCGGCTGCTGGCCGTGGTCACTGTTATCACTGCATCTTCTTGTGCGTATGCTGGGGTTCCGCTGCTTCGCCCCATTCCTAGTGATTTCAGCTCCTGGTGATTTAACTGGTAGTGGGGAACCTCGCCGCTGCTGCATTCTCTGTGTTGTGTTTCATCTGTCCTCCCGCTCAGTCTAAGGGTCAGCCCCGTCTTGCCGCTCATCCGTGATTTCAGCTCTAGCACTGAGCAGAAACAAGGACTCTAATTTGAGTCTGATCAGCTGCCTTTAAACGCTGCCTGGAGGGGGAGAGTCAAATGGTAGCTTATACTCTTTAAACAGAATCCCCACCCCCCAGGCCACACCTGACTTTTTCTTGGATTTGGACTCACTATCTCCTGCTTAGTGAGTGAGTGAGGTTAAGTTAGGGTGACTGTCGGGGGTTGTCTGGATGCCCCGGGAAACAGTATCAACTAGTAGCGATACTCCTGGATGTAAAGCCCGCTGGTGAGAGTTTAAAGGTACTAGCGGTAAACTAGTACTAGTGGTACTATCGGGTAGAGTCGTCTAGCAGCAAGAGCACAAGTGGGGAGGGTGTGGGAACCGAGGCCAGCCCTCCTCCACTGAGTTCTGACTCAGGGCCCTTCGAAACAAAGAACCCTGACACAGGGCTTAGATCCCAATGCCCCAAAACACATTCCCTGGGTCGCTTCCTCCCCTTGTCCCCATCATTCTGGCATCGTGATCCGGGGTGTCTCCCATGCCCCCTGTCAGCAGCAAACTGTCCCTCTCGGCTCCCACAGCCAGCTGGGTTCCCATGGTGCAGCTAGAAGGCTCGACCTTGGCAGCTTGAAATCCCGGCGGCTTCCTGGCCAGAGGCTTCTGCACACAACCACCCGACTCCTCCTCAGTCAGCCCAGCCTGAGCTGCGCTGCCACTTTTTGAATGCTCCCTTTACTGGGAGCACGCCCATCAGGGATGAGGGGGTGTGGCCTCTGGGGCCCAAAGCAGCATGTTAACCCTCCCCTGAGCAGTGTGGGATTGGTACACCCCATCACGGTGACCCCCTCAATTATGGCATGTTACGTACAGTTTGCTACCCTTTAGTTATACAATAAGGATGAATACTCTATTACCCCTGCACCAAAGACTAAAGTGAATCTTATCCCCAAAACAGATCAAATTTATTACTTTGGCAAAGCAGGTTGGTTGGCTGATCAGCTAGGGAAAGTAAGTAGGTCTATTCAAATATGGTCTGCTCCAGAGTCTTTCCTGCCCAGTTCACCAGTAAATGGCAGGGGAGAGCTCATTCAGTCCTTAGCTTACATTTACAGTATCGAGCACTAGTTTGTGCAGTGGGTTAAAATCCTTGCTGTTTGATTGTGGAGATAGTAGATTGAAACCTTGTTGAAGTCACAGTTCCAACCAGACAACTCAGAAGCCAGACTTAAGATCCTTAGCCCAAGCATGAGGTGTGCATTAAACTAGCTACAGCCCATAAGGTGATGCTATGAAGTTCATATAAAAAAGTGTAAGGGCAAGCTGGAGTCTCATTGTGCTGATTAGATTCTGCTTCATGATATTGATCATCTAAGCAAACCTGATTTCATGACCAATACATCCCTAACGCTGAAAGATGCTGCTAATGTAGGTAGACAATACAGAGAAAGTAAGACATGACAGGAGGATGAACTCTGGATGAACTTTCTCATGCTATCTTGTACCATACCGTATTGACTCTCAGATCTAAAAAAATACTTTGGTGGTGTTCAGTACTTGTGGTTTGTCTTAGTCTGCCCAATCTATTATTAAAAGTGTCTGGCTCTCACATTAGTAAGGGTTTATACTTGTTTTTCTATTAGGTGCTATCTCCTGAGCCATCATAATGGTTGCGTTATATCATTTCTGAATACGTACAATTAAAACACCCAACAGTTCACTTTCCTATAGTCCTGTAGCTCATGTATATGTGTGGACTTGTTCCAGAGTGAAGTACCAGACACCCAAACACCTGAAATTCAATAGTTTTCCATCAGATGGAACAAGCTGCAAATGAGATAAGTAACATTATTCAACAAATAAGAACGATGAGCTATGACGAAGTGCAACATATTGATACTTGTTGGGCTGAATCACTGATGAAGGATGGATTTGCAGGGCCCCTCAGCATGGTAAAAGAGAGACTGATAACCAGGGGTGGATGAGAGTTTTAATCAAGGTACAGAAGCAGTGCTCAGAATGACACAAATAAATACAAGTGCATTTGGTGAACTGAGCTCTCAGAGAAACAGCCCAAGGTCGCACTCAGACTAAGTATCATGCACAGTGCATTTAAAAAAGATAAATTTGACCTTGACAATTCCAAGAAGGTGGAGGAAAATCTAACAAAGCTGTGGAGGGAACCATTTACAAATCCCCTGGCTAAGACTTTTTAAATGACTAGTGATCTGGATCACAAAGTTTTGGATGCTCACCTTGAGATAGTTCAAAGAGGCCTGGTTTTCAGAAAACAGCAAACTCTGACCCTCTGAAAATCAGGCCCCTTCACAGAGCCACAAGTTGGGCACCCAAATTCCATGTTGAGCCTCCATGAAGCACAGCACAGAACTCTCAGCCCTGGGGAAGTGGCAGGCCAAGGTGGTTTTAAGATACCTTTACATCCTCACAATTCTGGGCTTTTCCAGGGGCTGAAATGTCCCCTGGCATAATGTACACGATCCTGGAGGTCTGCCAAAGTTACAGCAGCCTGCTCATGGTCACCCAGAATCTGCACAATGCTATGTACTATGCCTCTACCTCTTCCTACCTCTGGTGCTCAGCTTCTCAACCAGCCCTACCCCAAAGTATGTCTTCTATGTCCTAGCTTGCAGAGCATTTGTGATGCATGCAGACCAGGTCATGTTAGAGTGTACTCAGGCCAATTCACTTATACATTAGTATAGATTAAAGTGATGGTTAAATGTGTAAGTGTATTGGGTGTTTAAACATCATGAAAATTAGGGGGATGTTACATGCATGGTTTTCCCTTAGTTGTATCCTGTTATAGTGCAATAGCAAACATCTACATTGTATATTCCCCTGTAACTAAACAGACCATCAAACACAAACGAAGTTTTGTGGATGGAAATGAGGAAAAGGCTAAATCCAAAGCAAGTGGTCATTGTGTGTGATGACCTGTTGTTTAACACTAGAGGATATCATCCATATCAGTTCATATACAAACTCTTTGCAAAAATGATGCCATGTAAGTCACAATTCATATCCAACTGGTGATGCATTCACATATAAACAAATGCATCAAAGCAATGTCTCCTGACTTCAAGGTCTGAGATGCAGGGAATGTCATGTTGCAAATGGTTTAGTTTATTTTGGGGTAGTTTTTTTTTTTATTCTTAGGATACCAAAATCACCCATCACTTTGACAGTGTGTGCTTCCATGAAAATACTTCACATCTCATAGAAATTAAATTTAGTTTTTGTTTCTTAATTTTGAAATCACAGGAATGTGGGAGTTTCTTCTTGAAGAGAAAACTGAAAACAAATAGTCACACACTTTAATTGACTCAGAAGTCTTTATGTAAAATCTAGAGCTGGCCAGAGGATGACAATTCCTTTTGTGACGACTTTTGAGGTTTCAAAATACGTTTTCATTCTCCATTAGAATGAAAACAAACCTTTTGAATGTTTTCATGAAACAGAATTGTGTAGAAATGTCTGTTTTGGGAGCAAAAAGTTCAGGTTCTTGATTCCTTTCTCTCTCATCAGAAGTGATCAGACAGCCCCAGAATGCAGAAACTTTCCATTTGAAAAGAGACGGTAGTGGCCTTGAAAAGTTTTGGCTTAGATGAAACAGAATATTTCAATAATAATGCATTTTGTCAGAAATGTTCTGTCCAGCTTTAGTAAAATTTTAGCACATTTCTTCATGGTGGAATTTGAAAAATTGCTCACATTGATTTAACTCTGTTCCCGATACTGACTTCAATATGAGCAGAGTTAGGCAAATGCGGGGCCTTTTCCCTCCAGGACTCAGTGACCCAATTTTTCTAATTTTTAAATATATATATTTTATACATAAATATTATTGTCTGAAGAAGAGCTGCAGGGATTTATCCCTTGTTTTTTTGTGAGAGTCTCCAAGTTTCTCTGGGAGTAAGGCAGAGGCAAGCCGAGCTGAGGAAAGTAGCAGGGAGGGATCTACACATTACCCAAAGTCCTATTTCTGACATTTGGCCACAGTTTTAAGTATCTGTCACTCATGCTTTTTTCTTCATCAGGTTTATCTGCCTATGGCTATGACAAAGTTGCTAGAATTATGCACACATTGCTTCTTGTTTAGGGAGTCTCCATATCCCGAAGCTGGCATTTTGGTGGAGTTCAGAACCGGGACCCTCACCATAGAGAGAATATTCCAGCTCCATCAACCCTGTACAAGTTCATGTTAGGCAAAGGTAAAAGCATGTGATAAGCAGAGCATCCAGGACAGATGGAATGATCTTTACTGTTGCTGGTCCTTGTGATGCAGATGAAAACAGACAGCAAAGACTTCAGTTAAAACAGGTTATACTGATACACATTTGCGTCATATGCTGTTGGTCGAGATGATCTATATTGTCTAAGGTGCCAATTGTCTTCTTACAAACTAAATACGACAGTGATTGTGTACAGTTCATCCTAAATTACAAATTTCCTTAGATATTTTGTATACATAATATGTGGCATACTGAGTGCTATATGAGAATGAGGTATTAATGTCGGGAAAATGATGAGCAAATTATCATTGCCTCACCTTAAAGTAAATATGTTGATTCTATATTTGTACCCTTATAGAAAAGTCTGAGTAGATTCCCTGCATAGCAGGAAATACATTGATTTATTCTGAAATTATTCAAACCAACATATAGAATTTAACAGGGAATCAAATTATCTCTATACAATATTTAAGGCATCCTATAAAATTTAATACAGAATTTCATCCAATCTGTAGATGCTTTAAAAATAGGATATTTAAAAAATTCTATAAAAAAGGATATAATTATCCATTACTATGCTCTTGATCGCTGGAGGGGACATACTGAGATTGCTCAGTTAGGGCAAACCGCAAAGAATGGGGCAGGCAACCCCCAAAACTCATGGTTATTCTAACAGTTAGATTCACCTAGCCAGAAAAACAACTTCTATATACCTTACTGGTTACAGTTCTATCCATCCCAAAGGACTGGACACATTACTCACTAGATCAATGAATATTTCAGATCTCACCCAAATACATGCTTACAACCAATTCTTATGAACTAAACTAAGTTTTTATTAAAAGACTAAGAAAAAAGAGAGTGTTTTGGTTAAAAGATCATTATACATACAGACAGGAATAAAGTTCTTAGGTCAGTTTCATAGCTGAGATGGTAAGCAGCTGAGTTGCAAAAAATTCTTTCCAGAATCAGTTCTTAGGTTATAATCCATAGAGGCAGTTCATGTGTAGAGTCTATATAACTTCTCCCATGAGAAATAGTGGGGTAACCCAGACTGGGGCTGGAACCTCAAGTTTCCAACTCAAGCTTCCCCTATCTAAGCTTAAGTAGATCTGAGATGATAAGATCAGGCTCCCAGAGTCTTTTATATACCTCTGGCAGCTTATTGATAGCCTCCTGGCAGCAGCTGTTCCTTGAATGGAGAATAGTAATGCACATTGTCCTTTGAAATAAAACCTCCCATTTTCTATGTATTACAGGTAATTAGCTGCATTGATTGGCATAAGGTTGTTATCCATTCAAAACTTCAAAGAGGAATAAAGACAATAATATTATTACACCCAAGTTTCATCTAAATGTTAATATTCCCTTTTGGCTTTTGAATCAATAGAATATAGTGACAGACAGGAACTGTTTGGTTACATTGTTAACCTCTAACAATATATATGAAACAGAGACAAATATAATTAGTATTTACTTCAATATAGACTTACATTTCAAACAGTTGGGTCTACTAACATGGTTTGGCTAATTATCTATTAGGAATGGCCCTTATTACCATATCAATACTTTTCTAATAAGTCTTTAAAGGTTGAATTTGGTTCATTCAGCCTGATAGTGACTTAAACTTTTCTGGCTCAGTAGCACAATTACATTTTACAGAACATTCCTGTAAGGCTCAGGTGATAAAAATAAACTCTTTAGTAGGGAGAATCAAGCACATTTTATTTGTACACATTACGTGGCTGGTATAGTATAAACGTTAAGGTGCAGAAGATAAATAAAAGCTGCAATAAAATTATATGGTCATGACAGGGAATGAAAATTACATTAATTCAGGGTCTGGGACATATTATATTAAATCCTGCACTAGTCCCAAAAGAACATTACCATCCTCCAGGATAAGTGAAAGTCTGATGTCTTACGAATTCCATAGGCTAGAAAAGCTAAGCCATTAGTAATGTGCAAGTCTTACAGCAGTATAAAACATTTATATCTATCCTTGACAGGTTGTAAGACATCAGACCTTTGCAATTATGTTATCATTTTACCTCAAATTTTAAATGATATAAAGCATTATCAGCAGATGAAGTAATCACGCAATTCAAAAAAGGGAGAACTATTAATTTCAACACATAAACAATGTCTGGATGGTGCGTATTTATTTACTAATTGGAATATTTTTGAATTCTACATTCCACTTCATGAATTTAGCAGGGGTTAGTAGAAACATGTGAAAGTAATGGCAGTTTGTATTTGTTTAGGCATGCAAACAAAATGAATAGCACATGGGAAATATTGCTGACAGAATATATTAGAAAACACACAAAGGACAAGTTAATGGAGCTATAAGATATTCAGCAGAAGCCTGTCTTCCAGGCTTATGAACATCAGGATACTGTCATAGAGAACATATGGGACTAGGGGTTTTATGAAATTATCAATCAGTTGAGTGACGCTGACAGCACTTTGTATGGCACGTCTTGTGGGATCAGCTGTTTAAATCTTTATTCTAGAGAGGAAGAGGGAATCTTCCTGGTGCTCTAAAGACCAGAGGAAATAGAATACCATGCAGAAGTGAATTCCAATAGGACACTTGCTCTCTAAACAGATTGAACTGACTCATATTTGTATACGTAGTGTAATTGTAGCCATGTTGGTCCCAGGGTATTAGAGAGACAAGGTGGGTGAGGTAATATATTTTATTGGACCGACTTCTGCCGGTGAGAGAGACAAGTTTTGAGCCACACACTGCTCTTCTTCAGGTCTGGGACAGATATTCCAAACATCACAGCTAAATGCAAGAAGGAACAGATTGTTTGGCTTAAATAGTTACCCCATATTCTAAGGGCCCAGTAACACCTCTGCAGTCATAGGACAAAAAGAAAACCCCTGCAATGTATCACCTTCCCTTCATGTGTGTTCAGGGATAGGGAGGAAATGGGTTCTCACCTCTGGGGCTATCCAAACTTTTAGCCAGGCCTGTTTCTGAAAGGCTACATGGCCTGCAGTCACAGGGGACTCCAGGTTGGGAAGAGCATCCAAAGAGAGATGCCAGTTCTTGTTCTGTTCTCTACGTCTACTCCACACCCCATATGAGAAGCATACTGAGCTGACACATGGACATAAAGTTTGTGAAGGCCCTGGCCCACCCAAAATCTTGCCTCTCTTCTTGCCCCTCCATTGCACATCAAGTCTTGACTCAATGCTACGTAGCTGTGCATATAGCTCATCAATTTTAACATGTTACCTTTCACTGTTATCTTTGTCCATTGTCCTCCCTACTAGAACTGGTTGGAAAGTCTTTTTCTTTCCATGGAAAATGTTGGCATTTTTTTCATTATCACTTAAATCTTACCTGAAAATATTTGATTTTCCATCAGAAAAACAAAACTTTTTCAATGAACACAGAATATTTTCAGCAGCTTTCAGCCAAAAACTTTTGGCTTTTTTTTTTTTAATTGAAATTTTTTGGCCAAAATGTGTTGGGGTTTTGGGCTTTCTGTTTTCTGAAGATAAAACAATTTTGTTTTGGGGAGCACAGGTCTTTGTTTGGAATTTTTCATTTTTTCAAAAACTAAATTTTTCCATTAAAAAAAGGTGTAGACAGAACATTTTTGACCAGCCCTACTCCCTATTTCTCCCCTTCTGATGTTTGTTACACCCACTTTTTCTATCTTCACTGAAACTAGATTGTAATCTCTGTGAAACACGGACCTTCTCTTTATTATGTATTTGTACAGTCAGTGCCTTGCACAATGGGATATCTTGACAGGGGTCTTTGGGCACTATTGTAATACAAAGAAGTATTATCATTGTAAGTGTGATTGACATTATTATTGATACTAGGATTATTAATTTAAATGCACAAAAGTCAAGACAGAACAAAGTTAAAATTTTCCATAGAACTATTTTACTCTTCCACAATGCACCGATACTAATCTGTGTGTGAAGTTATGCAGTTAGCTGTCTAACTAATAATCACAAATATTACATAGGTTCAGTGTGGGTGAGTTACTGTTATTATGGTCCATTCTGTTTTTGACAGTGTATGAGCTGAAGAGCTATATGCTATTATTTATCAAGAACTTTGTGACATAAGTGTCTCAATTAATAGATGAAATAATAGTTTGTCTTAATAACCTTGACAATCTGCATCTTCTCTAGTGGGTTATTGTGTAACTCCAGCTTTTGAGGAATATAAAGCCACTTTCTGCTGTCTGTCACATTCTTGTCAATCTGGATTACCTACAGTGAAACCAATAGAATTACGTTGGATTTACACTGCTGTAGAGTAGAATTTGGCCTTGGTGCCTCCTTTGGGGTGCTCCGCTGTAATTCTTTTGACTTAAATGTGCTTTCGTAAAGGGGAGCACAAACATGATAGATGGCACCTGGACTTTTGTATAGCCCATAAGGTCACCACTTTAGAGGAAATTCTGTCTCATATTGGCAGTACCATTTTTTTAAAAGGGGGTGATCTGTTGTGTGTTTATCCATTGACTGAGATACACCAAATGGACATTGATTTTTCTAAGGGCAAAGTAGATGAAAGCTGTTACAGTGAATCTAATAAACTCCACAGATGACATAACTTAAAGTAAGATTCTCTTTTGAAAAGTGACTCTGTAAAACTGGCAGATTACGATTGCAGATAAAACTGTTCCCATTTATAAGCAAAAAATATAGTTTGCTTATCTGCCAGTTCTCTTCAAATTCAGTTTATCATGTGAAAGTCAAGCTGGGTTCTTTCTGACTCATGGTTCATTATTCCCAGTAAAATTTCTACTGGAGAGATTTTGCCTTTAGTTATACCTGTGTCGCCCTAGTGTTTTCAAATTCTGCTCCAAATGACATTTCTATAAACACATTGAAGACAGTGCATTGCAGAGAGGAAAAGAAAAAAATGGGTCAATTTTCAGATTTGAAAATAAACTGGGTTGAGCTATTAAAACAAATTCAGTTCAAGGTTGTTCAAGATGTGTTTAGATTACAGTGAGGTCAAGGTGGCAGTGCCCTCTTTCCTCTCCACCTCTCATCACCTGCTCCTGCTCTTGAGTGGGTTTTCCTCTAGATTCCTCCCTCTTAAAGACTGTTCAGCATATATCCCCTTGTCACTCCCAGTTTCTTTGTCCCTGTGTCACCTCAGCCTCCCTCCTCCTATCTTGTCTGTCTGTACACCCCTTTCCTACACACAAACACAAAAACACACAGATGGCAAAAATTACCATGCCATATGAAGGCAAAACTTTACCATGTGCCTAACTGCATCATTGTGGGTTTCGTCTTCAACAGTTGCTATGCATACATCCTTTCTTTGAGTTCCTTCAGGGTACAATAGAATTATTTCATAGGGCTGTGTCAGATTTTCCCATCATGTACAAAAAGAAAATACAGTTCCCTATGTCCTCCAAAATATTCGTGTGCTTGTTGCTTTTTCCCAGGTTTAACAATCTGCAAGGTGGAATAGCATGCTGTCATTTTCCCAGCCAATACTGGCTGTTCAGCAGAAGTAAATAATACCTTGTCAAGGACAGAGTTCAGGATAATGCGTGTTGTAATGCATTTTTATCATAGATTCATATGCAGGCAAAGGATCAGATGTTTGTCTTTAGGGACAGCACTGTGAATCTTTAATTAGAGCTGGATGAATAATATTCGCAAATAATATATTTGAGTTTTTTCTGTCAATTGTCAAATTACCCACAAATAATTGTTTTAACTATTCAACCAACTCTATACATATTGAAACCACTAATTTTTAATTCTGGGTCATAAAATTCAGTGAATATCATTTGTCATATTTGTGGTGGAATTATGTCTGTTAAAAAAGAATTGGGGACTTTACTTTTTTGTATCTTCTTCATTTGCTTTCCATCTTTAGGAAATAGTCCTTGAGAAATAGCTGCCAATAAAATACTGAAATGTTGTTCTAAAATCAAGCTTAATACATAAACTGGGAAGGTTAATAGTTAATAAAGTGGTTTTAAATTTGTGTCACTGCTATTTCTGTAGGGTTAGCATTTAGAAAGAAAACGAACAATGTTGGGTGATAGCTCTCTAGCTGAAATCTCTTGACTTCTTGGGTCTGATGCATTTTGATATTAAATAAAAGAATATATACTAAATCCACGTATGCTACCATGTGAATTGGCTCACACTGCAGTGTAGTGCTGTCACAGAAATTACCTTTACTCTTCTTTCCCAAGTGTAAGCAAGCACTATATATTTTTAAAGCAGTTTGGCAACAGTGAAGCTATTCCTTTCTTAGATACCGAATGAAGTGTATATTTACAACTTATCAATTGTAATCTACCAATGTAATGACTAGCATAGCATCATCAATTTCCCATGCCCCAAGGGGAAGAAAATGAAATTTATTATGTGCATATGTTCATCTTGATTATGCTAGTAGGTACTGGTAATGGAAGGTAATTACAATATTTATTGTGTTTACAGAAAGGACTGCACCTTCAGCTGTATCCCCTTGTCAGCAAAAAGCTTGTTATGCAAAAACCGTATTATAAAAGGATCTGTCATCGTGCCCGAGGCGCAGACATTCAGCATGTCACTAACAGCATTGGTTCTCGAACTGGGGGTTGCAATCCCTGCAACATGGTTAAGTAGGGGTCATGTGCAGTGAGCCTCAACCCCAGGCCATGCATGGGGCTGTGAGCCTCCCTGCTTCCTCCTGGTGAAGGAACATGGGGGGTGGGGCAAACGGTGACACAGAGATACTGCTCTCCCCCCCAACATTCCTCTGCGCCTCCCTATCGGACTATTGCAGGGGAAATGAGAAGCAAAGCCAGGGCTCCCTGCTTCCAGGTCATTTTCCCCACCTGGGCTGTGCTGTGAGGGGACCATCAGGAGCTGCTGCTGCTCTTTGCCTTCCCCTTACGCAGCCCAAGTGCAGAAGGTCACCTGGATGCAGGGAGCGCTGACGTTGCTCCTCGGTCCCCTCTACCCACAGCTCCCCAGGGCGACGTGGAGGAGTAGCTCTCAAGATGGAATCAAGCCACTGCTCCGTTCATGCAGGTCCATAGCTGCAGGTGGGCACAAGAGGTGGGGTGCAAGGGTTAGAGGCAAAGAGGCCACTGTGCAGGGGTTAGGGCGAAGGACGAGTGGGGACCTCACAGGGACCAGGGGCAGGTGCCCACAGGGCCAAGGAGGTCTCACTCATAGGCTTGCTGTGTGAGAAGGATCACCAATACAAAACGTTTGAGAACCACTGAGCTAGAGTCACAAGGGGGACTTTAGTACCTAACTTCCATTTTAGGCACCGAAGTCTAATATTTAAGTACCTCTGGCATTTACAAAACCACCGCTCAACTGCCACCTGACCCTGCAATTGCATAAATACAGCAGCACAAAGTGAACTGGCTTTGTAGCAGACTGGATTTTATAAACAAGATTTAGTTAACTAAAGTATCCTGATACTGTCATTAATTTGAGAGAGACAAGGTGGGTGAAATAATATCTTATTATTATTAACTCACCCACCTTGTCTAATATCCTGGGACCAACACAACTACACCACCAACACTGCATACATTAATTTCAGAGTCAGTTTGGTTCAAGAGATGGATGAACAGAGCTGTGATGAAACCTAAAGCCAGGTGAGTTCACAAAGGACTTTTTTGGCAGACTTGGTCTAGATTTTGAGTGACTGAATGGGCTGGAACACATCTGGAACAATTTAGTGGTTTCAGCTTAGTTTTGCTAGTTCAAAACAAAATTGAATGGATATGAATCCATGGGAAATGCAACAGAAAAGTGGTTCTCATGCACTCTTCTGAACCAAAATGGTAGAGCTTCACTCAGCACATGAATATTTCCACTACATCCAGCGGTACTCACAGCAGAGGCAAAAGAAATATTGAGCACAGAAAAATTACAGCTCTTGCAATTTTAGTTTTAGTCCAAAAGTTTATAGCTTTCCACTAATCTTAAAGGTAATAAGGGCATCTAAATCCTGTAAACAGCTTTGAAAATCTCGGGCTATGAGTAAAATTTTCAAAAATGATTTTGGAGCCCATTTTCAAAAGTGAGCTCGCTACATAAGTTTCACTGAAACGCAATGGGATTTAGACTTCTAAGTGCCTAAGGAATTTTCAAAATGGGATTCATAAGCCTAAATTAGTTAGAGTAACATTTTCAAAAGCCCCTATCTCTTTTCCTATTTCAAAACTAGCCTTCCCAATGTAAATCAATGAGTTTCTACCATATGGTGCTGACCCCGCCTTTCAACAAAGCTTTTCCCTAGATAAATAAAAGCAGCAGCAGCAAAAAATATGAACTCTCAACACATGCTCAATAATATGTGAAATCGCCCTTCCTTCAGCCTGTTAACTTCACAACAATTGGAGGCCTGATCCACACTCAAAAGTTGGGCCAATGAAATGCTTTATTTTAGTGGGAGCAGGCATCCATCCACACCTCTTGGTCTCCCATCAAAAGATATCTGTAATTAATTTAATATAGTTGACCCAGTTTTTAATTCTACATCATCGGGAGGTAAAAAGATATAGCAATGTTGGCACCTTCTGGTATAGCTAAACCAGGACAGGGTGTCCTCCACTTCTATCCCATGTTGCTCCAGACCTGGAGTCAGGAAGAACTGACCTATCTGTTAGGTTTTCTACTCTCCACTGCCAGGGATTAGCTTGAGAAGAGGTTACCCATTGCTGTAAGAGCTCTTGCAAACCCATGCAGGGCCTATTTATGAGCCACTGGGGGAGTGAGCAAAACTTGGGAGACTGCTTTCATTCCAACTAGGCATTCACTGTTTCCTGGTCTGAAATCCTCCTGGGTCGCAGCTGGTTCTCAGTAGCCACTGCCAGGTTGGATCTTTCTCTCTGTTGGATGCTGGTCACTGCCGTGCTGAAGCTGCCTGATCCATGCAGCTGAGCCTGAGAACAGAACAAAAATTCCCTTAGGGGGAAAGTAGAAGGTCAGCAATGCAGTTCGGGGAGTCCCTATCTCTCTCTCTCAGCTTCCAGACTCAAAGTGAAACGAAGCACAGTGTTCTTGCTGGGGGCTATGCAGCCCTGGTTTGTCACTGGTCTGGTGGACTGCTTGTGCACATCACCCCACACAGAAGCCTCCGTATTGGCCCCATCAGCAGTCTCTAGTTCCTTCCGTCCCCATCCCTAGCTAAGCATGGTGGGAAATGGGATCAGAGGGCTTTGGTAGCCATGCAGGGCCCTTCAAAGGCTCACACCTGAGTTTCAGGAGCTGGCAAACTCCAATCGAGGGTTACATAAGCAAGTGCTTCAGGTGCTTCAATGCTGTCTTGACTAGAATAGAGATGGACTTCAACCTGTGCTCAAGTGCCTTCCTGCCCTGGGCTTACAGCAGGATGGCACTGGAACACTGCCACTTCTACAAGCTTCTTTCAGCTTGGTTCTTGCAGATGGTCCTTCTACTTTCCCAGGCTCTTCTCCTCTATACTGACTGCAGTAGAGGATGGGCACATGGTGGAGTGGGGCTTTCAAAAGTACACAAATGACTCAGTCCCACAGATGGTGCTCCTATTTGTAAAACCCCACTCAGGGCTCCTTTTATCTGGTTCAGACCTGTCTGCATTCAGTAAACCATTCTGACTGAAGAGCTGTGTCAATCGAAACTGTGCTCAGGATTTCCTTCCTCACGGGCTTTGACACGCTGCTTTACGTGATTGTAAAATGGTTAAAGCTGTGAGAAGAAGCAGTGTTAGCCAATTTTACACTGTGTTATAATGGTGACCCATGAAAACATGTCATTTACCTTCAATCAGTGGTTCTCAACCAGAGGGACACGTACCTATAGAGGTACACAGAGGATTTCGGGGGGGGGGGGTACATAAGCTCATCTAGATATTTGCCTTGTTTTACACAGGCTACATAAAAAGTAATAGCGAAGCCAGTACAAACTAAAATTTCATACGGACAATGACTTGTTTAGCTGGCTCTACATTCTGTACACTGAAATGTAAATACAATATTTATATTCCAATTGATTTATTTTATAATTAGATGGTAAAAATGAGAAAGTGAGCAAATTTTCAGCAATAGTGTGCTGTGACATTTTGGTATTTTCATGTCTGATTTTGTTAGCAAGTGGTTTTTAAGTGAGGTATAACTTGGGGTACACAAGACAAATCAGTCTCCTGAAAGGGGTAGAGTAATCTGGGAAGGTTGGGAATCACTGCCTTTAGATGACTAAAGAAGAATTTGCAGTGTTCAAAGTATATGCCCTCAAGCTCTGCCAAACCACATGCAAATGCACTCTCCAGAGCTAAAGGCCCTCCATTGAGAATGCCCTGACCCAGCCCTGGATACACATCTTTAGGGGGGATATTTTCAAAGGCACAACTCCCACTGAAACATCCAGCTTCTGGCCCTCACATGATATCATCTGCCTTGTATAACGTGAGGAGAGGGTATTCTCTATGGGAGCCAAGACCAAATCATGGCTTTTGGAAGGAAAAACCAACACTTCAAGAGCTGTGTATGTCTAGATGCTTAATACACATATATATATGTATAATATATATTAAACTTTTGGAGCAAATTGTTCCCATTTGACAGTGAAATGACACCAGCCTAGCCAGAGCTTTGGGACACAGTGTGCCTCAGGATAACAAGATGGTATTTATTTACAATGCCTCCTGGGAACACAGCTTCTGCCTGGCTCCTTTGGGGCATAGGGGGTCAATACACATTCCATTCTGTAGCCTGCCTGCTCTGCTGTTCCGTGTTGGAGGAGGAGGAGGAGGCCATGCCCTTATCTTATCCCCAAGCCTTTTGGGACATGCTGACACGAGCACTGAGTAGGCCTTCTGCTCAGGAGAGCCCAGAGTTGGCAGTTGCAGATGGGGGGGCACAAGGACAGCAAGAAAGCTGCTTACACCCTACCTACAACCCTTGCAAACCTACAAAGGGGCTAGCTACTATCTGGCTCTTTGTATGCCTAAATCAGATTCTCCACTGGTCTTTATCTCTTCCTGCGTAAATTAGCATTGGTCTACTATCAGATCACTTCAAGAAGCTAAAAATACACTAATTAAATGCATAACTACATATTACTTGCTATTGGGGTGACAATGAGATGCCAGCGTGGCGCAGCTTCATAGTTACTGTGTGAAACTGTGCCGGCATTATAACATACAGCTCCAAGGAAAACTCAAACAGCAAGAGTCAGATAAGATTCTGCTTTCAATTATCCTGCTTTAATGGAGATGGCAGTCAATGGAATGGTGCTAGATTTATAGAATTTGCCCCTCATTTTTTATAACCTAATCACAGTACTGTGTGACATGTCTCAAGTTATTGCAATGTCTTGCAGGAATCTTCCAAAAGGTCATTTAGAAGTTTACTCAAGTTATCACTAAATATGATATGCTAGGCAAATTAGAGACACAAGGTGGGTGAGGCAATATCTTTTATTGGACCAACTTCTGTTGGTGAGAGAAACCTTTTCGAGCTAATGAAGAATTTATGCTGAGCTCTTCTTCAGAAGAGATATTCAGAAGAAGAGCTCTGCGTAAGCTCAAAAGCTAGTCTTTCTTACCAACAGTAGTTGGTCCAATAAAAGATATTACCTCAACCATCTTGTCTCTCTATTATGCTGGGACCAACATGACTATAACACCACAAATGTCCACCTATATGAAAGCTCTTGAGAGCTTTGAATTTTCCTGTGCATTTTGAATTGTCCTGCCTATAAGTTTAAAGGGAACCCAATCTGTTATATCTGTCTTCTCTTAGGTTATATTTTATAACAATGTGAAACAATAAATAAGCTGCTTTCTAGTTCACTACTCAGGTAAGATACTTTAAAGCACTTCTCATAAATCTCCTCATAAAAGTATTGTTTAATTAAAAGGTCAAGCCCTCAAGGTACTATGTGGAATAGGATTAGTTTTCCACTTTGGCTCAGCAAGGGATGGAAGCCATTATAAACTCAAATGAGATGCAGAAAATTGCCATCTTGATATCCATTAACTTAACTTTGAAATCGTGACTCCATTTACTTCAGCCAGCGTTAAAATGTTGGGAATTATTTTCTATTAAACTAATTTGTAGATCAGCATGATACAGTATTTTAGTAATTCAATGATCTTGCCCGTCAGAGCCTTGACTGCTTCCAGAGGTCTTGCTTTAATTCCTAGCCTTGCTTCTTGCATCAGCAGTCTGCTCTTAAAGAGAATATTATTTTTATCTCTAGCTGGCACTTGCCTTTAAAAACAAGTGAGAAAAAATTGTTTGTGTGTTTCATACAGCCAGGCTTGATTCTTTTAATTGCTTGTTTGTCACTTTCCATACTAATAGGTGTCTTGGTACACTTTTTTTGCAGGTATCTTGCTGCTGAGACTTACTCCTTCAGTGTAGTTTGCAACAACCTCCTGACATCCATTGGAAAGCACCACATGAGACACAGCTCTAATGAACTTTAATCATAGCTTCAGAATTAGACAACCCAAGATAAAATCAAATTACCCTTGAGCTACAAAGTTTTATTAAGCAATCTTAGCTTGAATATATCTGAATAAATCTCACTTAATCAATTCCCTGCCATTGCTGAGGCCTCAGTGGTCCCTTCTATTCTCTGTCTGTGGAACACAACAGCTAAGGCTTTGTCTATACTATCCCTTTTGTTGGTAAAACTTTTGTCACTGAGGGGTGTGAATAAAACACCCCACTGACCAACAGAAGCACCGGTGTGCACAGTGCTATGTTGGTGGGAGGCACCACTCACTGGGGGTGGTTTAATTATGTGGAAGGGAGTGCTCTTTCTCCCGTCAGCATAGAGAGGCTACACGGTATAGCTGTGCCACTGCATGGACTGTAGTGTAGACATAGTCTTACTCACCTGAGGGTTGTAATACTTTAGTCTAATTTCAGTTGCTGGGTATAGAGTGTGGGTGGCTGGGTGGTGTGTGACTGGTGACCTACAGGAGGTCAGACGAGGTGATCTGGTGGTCCCTTCTGGCCTATAGCACTATAATTACGTATTTACCAAAGAAGACACTTTTTTTCTGCCTCTCCACGGAAATGTAGTTTATACTCCCAGGCTTTTATCCTGTGGACTTGTAGTGAACCCAGCATTTGGAACCACTATTCAGCCTCAGGATCTTGTCTGAAAGGCACAGCAGCATAGTCACAAGGTACCGTTAAAAGTCAGTATTTACCAGACATTCCTAGCACCTAGTGTGATGCTTCTTCATACTCAAATAGCAGCCCTACACTTTGTGTGAATTACTATTTAGAAAAACACTGAAAAAATGCAAGAAAGAATGAACATGAATTTCTCTTGAGACAACATAGTGCATGTGCCCTCTGAAACATGCATCAGCAGTGTATCATAAAAAAGGCAGCTCTCCCTGCAGACAAGCAGACTCTTTAGAAATGTACAGGCATGCATGGTAGAGAGAAAAAAAGGACATCAGATTGACATAACTACACAGTCTATATGAGATACCATGGTTATTTCTTACTCCAGATACAGAATAATACCTCAGTACCTTGGATACAACTGTCTGAGAACCACTGGTAAATATGGACTTTTAATAGCCACAGTACCTATAGTAACATCATGTTGCCTTGTGTACTATTTCTAAGCTTCTCAAAATGTGGCCTATGGATCAGTGGCCAAGATGAACATGGCACCCTGATTCAAAGCCCAATGAGGTAAATGAAAAGACTCCCATTGATTTCAATAGGCTTTGGCTCAGAACATGGACACTGAACTTAAAATCTTTTTTAAACTGTGTTCCCTCTTATATGCAGAGAAAGTGGTAGCAACTGTTAAAACAGAAAAAGTCTGATCATTGTATGAAACAGAGTGATAGCAGTGGTCACATAATAACTGCAGGCAAAGTGGGATGGGTTCCTTTAATAAAGCAGCTAGCTGGAAAATTTTATATCTGCTATGACACTTGTTTTGATTCAGAACATGTAACCAAGCTGACACAAATGGCCATAGTTACCAAAATACGTACAGGTGGAAAAATACAGAATACTAATGGTAGGGCTCATATTGTACACAAAGAGAATACAATCAGTCTGTCATCTTCCAGCACACAGCTACTGAAGCAACGTTATCATGCTGTTCCACCTTTCATATATCTATAAATTAGATCGTTTTCGTCAACAACTCTTTACATTCCTGAGTCTCCATCCAGGAGCGAATACTTGGATGTCCGAGATGCATAATGTACTCAGGTGCTTGAGAGCTCATGCTGACATCAGTACAACATGAACAGGAGTTCTGAGTTAAACAGCTTTTAATATATGAAAGGCATTTTTACTACGAAGTCTAATCTTGTAATTGTAGATCCAATAGTGCAAAATACATGTATTCATTTCCTTTAGATTTGCCAACAGTTTCCATTAGGCTTTGTTTCTTGGTCATTGCTCAAAAAGATATGCTAGTACAAAATGAAAAATTATTGCATGAATAAATGTACCAATTATACAGTATGTAGTGATGGGAGAAGCTAAGAGGCTGCTGAGTTCAAAAGCACCCTACAATTTAAATAAAGCAGTAAGGATCTGCAAAAGAGCAGTAAACAATTTTCAAAGCCCAGATTTGCTTGGTTAATGGGAAGTGACTCCGTATGTAATAAATGCAGTAAAGATGGATTTACACGTCTAAGGCTGAAAACAGATATTACAGAAGTCCTCCGACTCTAAGGCCCTGATCCAAAACACACTGAAGTCAGTGGAATCTTTCCATTTGACATCAGTAGGCCTTGGATCAGACCCTTAGCTCTCCGAGGCTGGATAGTTCACCCATGTCTGCTTCCTCCTAATACACTAGAGTTTATTCATCAAGCTGTCTTCTGATAAGGACTTGTATGTTACTCCCAGGTATATGCCCTTTCCTTTTTATTATTTTCCTAAAGCCTCATCCCCTCCTCCCAGTGTGCTTTCAGAGCTTATATTGTCTCACCGATTCTAGAAACTGATCCTTCTTTATTGACTTTGAGGGCATGTGCCTATCTGGATTTCTCTTTCTGAAGCTACAGGGCTCCTCTCTTCACTCTGGGTATTTTTCTCACACTAACATGTCCAAGCCACTGTTTCTACTTCAAATCATTCTCTAGCTCTTAGGAAACCTCCCTCTGTCTCCTTCAGATATATTTCTCCCTCTTGCACATCTTCCCTAGTTCGCTTTCAAGTCCCTCTTTTGGCATCCAGGTCACTATTAATTCCAGTACCAGTGCTTACCACAGTGTATGCTGGCCCTTCAAGGCTCAGAGGAGAAACCCCCGTGCGTTGACAGAATGTCATCTTAAAGTGGTTCCTGGGAGAAAACTCCAAAAGGAGATTGTGTGTTCTGTTTTGTTAAATTAACTATTACTTAACTGTAGAAAATGGGCTGGGGTATTTTCCTTTTCCTTCCACGGAATCCAATAGTTCTTGCTACAGAAATGACTAGTAAAAATGGCACCTTCTAACTCAGCATATCTGCTCCCAGGATATCTTCAGTGTCATACCTACTGACTTGAGTGACCAAAATAAGTTGTTACTACTTGCTACCCCTGCTAACAGTGCGCATTGTTGCCATAAATAATAATAGATAATCCCCATTTTTTGGTTGAGTTTGGTTTCAGTTCAGATAAGGGCTCAACATTTCTGAAAGGGATCTAAGAGACTGGGACAACTTGCTAATTAGACCGTCAGATAGTGAAGGCAGAGTGATTTCTGATCATTCTTCTATCTAGCATAGACACAAATATCACCGCAACAATATATGTTGTTCTGGCACTTTTACACATCTGCTTTGAAGCTTTCAAAAATGAAAAAAAAGCTAACTGGATCTGTGCATCTCAAAAAAGATGTGACTTTGAGTTGTGGGAGAACTTTTGGGGATGAGAGGTTGAGACAAGGGAGTAGCTGTTATTTTAGCTAAATCAGCTTTCTCATTTCTATATCTCGTTTATGTCCTGGGTCCTAAAAGTGGAGATTTGGGACCTCACCTGGATCCTCTTGAAATGCATTTCATTTTTTGCCTCTTTATAATTTTGGAAGATGATCTTTTCTGAATGGTTTCATTGAAGAATGATCTGGAAATGCCTCTTCCCCCACACCTGCCCATACACACATATCAAATTTAAAGTAAACCTTTTGGCTTTTCTGTTGTTTTTCTTGAGCAGCAACAGTAAAAGTCAAGAGGGCCTAGAGTAAACCAAGCCATTTACGTTTACAAGCTAAGCGGGTCTGTGACACTGGCAAACCAGATGCCAGCTCATTCCAAGGAATGTGCATACTGACAAATGCACAGCTGGAATTAATCTGGTTCACCTGCGTGTTTAGTATTGTTACAATAGGTATTCAAATTATTAAAATGTGCTTAGTATTTAGACTTTATTGACTGCTCAGAAATTGCCGCATGCATTAATCTCATTTATAACATTTCCATCTCATATTGTAAGGTGGTATTTAAGGCCTTGTCTGCACTAGCAACATAAGTTTTATCAGCATAAGCACTTAGTTAGAGTTGACCCTGCTTTGAGCAGGGGGTTGGACTATATGACCTTCTGCGGTCTCTTCCAACCCTAATCTTCTTTGATTCTATGTTGGTGGAGACACTCACCAGCAGACATAGCTACTGCCACTCATTGGTCAGCCAGAGAACTCTCTTCTGTTGACATAACGTGGTTACGCAAGCGTTTATGCCAGCAAAACTTATGTTGCTCAGGGAGTGTTTTTTTTCACACCCCTGAGCGACAAAAGTTTTGCTGGCATAAGCGCTAGGGCTGACAAGGCCTCAGTGTTTGTATTATAACCCTCTGTGACTGTGTAAATGACCAGAAAGGAGAAAGGCATTAATTAGATTAAAGTGCTGATTTCCAACAGGTGTTGTCCCGCCTTACAAGGACAGACCATTAACCCCAGACAAAATTATTGTGGAACATCAAAAAAGACAAAAGACTTTGACTGTTCTTCCCTGCACCCATCAAGAGGGGTTGTGCAAGTGAATTTCTTCCAGCAGCTGAGTTTGCAGCTCAAAGCACGTTGAGGGAAGGGAATAAAAAGCCCTAACAAGGAGGAACTGTAGCTTTATGCTGCTTTGACTGTGAGGGGCAAGGATTACTAAGCATAAGCAAAAGATCTCTGATGCTTAGCCTGGGTTAGCCCTAAAGGACAGATAGAGCTTGCTTATTAGAGAAGTTTCTATTATTTTTTGAAACCTAAGACTGCCATCATTTCTGTGTATATACAGTGCTTAAATTTGTAATGGAAGCGGTGCTGGGAATCAGCCTCGGCAAGCCCCAGCACAAATTAAGCACTGGCTGAGTGGCCAGAGAGCAGCGACTGCTGCCCAGGCGCCCAGCTGTGAAGGCAGCACCATTGCCAGCAGCAGCGCAGAAGTAAGGGTGGCATGTTATGGTGCATTGCCAACCTTCTGCGCTGCTGCTGGCGGCGGCACTTCCTTCAGAGCTGGGCGGCCGGAGAGTGGCAGCTACTGGCCGGGATCCTAGAGGTGCTGGGACTATGAAGTGCCAAGCATAGAGATGCCAGGACTCAGCCCTGGCAAGCTCTGGCATAAATTAAGCACTGTGTCGAGATGTTTACCTGTTTTAATCTGCTCAATAACTCTAATTTCCTTCTCCTGTATAACAAATCTTTAGCCTGTTTATCACAGGGCTGGCTGCTAGCTGTGTCTTTGGTGTGAGAGCTAAGGTGCAATCGCCCAGGTGTAAATGCCTTGTCGTTTGGGACTGAGAGTCACCTGATTATTGCCGTGACCTTTGCTGTAAGACACACTGGAGTACCTGGCGGTGGAGGAGCAGCAATGCAGGCAGACAGTGTAGCAGACAGAAGCCCCATTACTGCCTGGTTGAGCCCACTCCCACTTCGTTCCCTGGCTCCTCTTTGCTGCTGCACAGAGCTGGCCTGGAGCAGGAAGCAAAGCTGACAGGTGGAAGGCAGCTCCCAGCTGCCGGGATGTTAGGGGTCATCCTTTCCCTGCTGTGCTGAGCCAGGAGCTCTGCCATTCCCCCTCCCTGCAGGGCAGTTGCTTGGTCCTTGCTCACAGGCCCCTGCTGCCCTCCCTGGGGCTACACGTGCAAAGGCACCCAGGCAGCATGCATTGTGAAGGCGGTGAATGGGAGCCAGCCCCACTACTTTCCCACAGCCTCGTGGGGATCCCTTCTCCCTGCTTCCTGGGGTGCACTAGGAGCTGAGATCAGGGAGTCCTGTGGGGTGCTGGTGCACCCTGCACCCCACAGCCTGGGGATGCATTTCCCCACTCTACAGCCAGCAGCAGCTAGGCTGGGGGGGGGATGTCTTTCCTCTGAAATCTACATTTCATGTCAAACTTCAAAATAAAGAGAGAAAACTAAATAAAAAAGCAAACAAAAACACCTTCCGTGAATATCCCTTCTTCAAAATTAAGAAGGGCAAAGTTTCATTTTAATGCTTCGACAGCCCTGGAGACGGAATCCTAATTATCCTCAGGACAGGTGCTCGTGGGCATTCTCCTACCGCTGGAACTCAGCCTAGAGCTGGAGAGCCCAATTCCCGGAATAGGTAGTCCTAAGTACAAAGCCTTCAGACTGCAATCGTTCTGCTGAGACAGCCAGCGAGGGAGCTAACTGTGCACTTTATGTACTCGTGGGCTTCTTACGAGATTTTGCACAGTGCAACACATTTGTAGGGCCAGAGCGTCTATACTGGGGGTAGGGGATGCTGGACATTCTGGGTTAGGGTTACTTTGACTCAGGTCTGTGCACTGCAGAGTGGATCCCAGAGCCCTAGGTTTGAGCATGGGCTAGAAAAGTTAGGGTTAAAATGCACTGTCGACGCTCAAGCCCAGGGTTCCCTGGCATGGGCCAGCTGCCTTGAGTCCCATTCACCCTGGGCTTACATAGCTTTGCACACAGACCCTCAGAATGCAATCCACAAAAACCAGCACCCTAGGTGGGGAGCTGCCTAAACTAGCCAATGGGAGATGCTGATGAGAACGGTGTGTGCTAAGCTCTGCTCCTGTCTCCGAGAGAGGTGCTTAAGTCCAGGCTGCAGGGATCTGCTTAGTGGTCCACAAACGGCAACCCGCTGCTTGAAGTCAGGTGCCAGCACCTACACTGTTTTTGGAGGGAACGAGTGAGGTGCCATGCCCCTACCTCACTGCCAGTTATAACACTTTGTAATTTTTAATCCACTGATTAGGGCACTTGCCTTGAATGTGCTAGACCTAGCTTCAATTCCCGCCCCCCCCCCAGCAGAAGGGATTTGAAGGGGGGGGTCCTGCTTCTCAGGAGCATGCGCTAGCCACAGAACTATGAGATATTCCAGTGTGGGGCTCCCTCAGTGTCTCCTGTTAAAGCTGCTGCACACTGGAAAACTAATGAAAGAGTGGTTGGAGCAAGGGGACTGGACCCAGGGTCTCCTGCCTCCCAGCGGGGTGCCCTAATCACTGGAGCACAGAATGATTCTCACTCTCTTGCTGGGCCAATGTGAATTGCAGTGGAGTTTAAGCTGGGATTTAGGCACTGAAGTACCTTCACGGATCCCACACTTCCTCTTTCAGACTGGAGACATGGTCACACACGAGGCTTCTCCAATATGTTCAATGTAGAAAAAAGTCTTAAAAAGAGCAGCGAGAACAGAAATGTCCAAAATGTACCAGACCAACATGATGGGTTAGTGGCTCACACTGTCCCACCAGATGAGGATCTGAGTCTGCACAGCCAGTTCCTGGAGATGGGGGAGATGAAGAGCATTTCAGAATTTTCTCAAGTGACTTCCTTGAACCAGTGCTCAGGAGGGCTTTCCTCACGGGTTTCAAAGGAAGCTACGTCCAGTCCTCCTTTGCTATAAAATGGGACTACAGAGCTTCTAGGAAGCAGCAGCATAGAATAAGAAAAGGGACGGAAGCCGAGATTATCATACCCAGGCGAAAATGAATTGTTAGTGCAAATAGTTCTTGCTGTTAGTGGATGAAATTCACTCCACTGTAGGCAGGTTTGCACAAGACCCTCCAAACCATTTGTGTCCCCATGTAAATCCTTAACAAGTGTTAGAGAGGGCCCTCAGTGGGCCATTCTCTTATAGAAAAGTCCTATAGAATTTAACTGTGATGAAACCAACAGGGTTCAATAGAAATTACTCTAAAAACCTATGGAATTTAATAGAAAATAGAATATTCCTATCATTTTTTTAAACCAATCTATAGAATTCCAGACCAAGGATATGATTCTATGTTCTATTATATAAAATGGTTTGAAAAATATATAGAAAGGTTATTATGTTCTGTAGGACATTACTGGAAGAGTTTTTGCACCAGGGCACATTTCCCCCAGAATGAATTGATTGTAAGTTTATGTCTGAGGGTTTTTTCATCTGTATGTATTTATTACTCATCAGCATACGTTACTTCCAGGACCTAAGGACACCTCCAGCTGTGCTGACACTACTCTTATTTTGTGGAATAAGCATTGAAAGAGTTGCTAACACAATGTGATAATGGAAAATACCACGTCAGCGTGCATAGTACTTTGTTAGCCAAAGGCATCCCAAGGGGTGATAGAATAAATTCATTCACCAAACAGCCATGACAAGGGTTCAGCCAACAAGGTCAGAGCCCAGTAAAAAGTTAAGAAATTAATTGAGCCCCACCTGCACCAAGAAAATAACCATATTATTGTGGCCAAACTATGTTATAACACACTTTATACTTGTCTATGTGAACAGAAATAAAAAATGTTTATAACCATGTTTTAGCCTAGGGACATGATTTTCCTCTTATATTAACTTTAAATTAAGGTGACTCCTCTAACTGCAGTGAAGTTACTTCTTATTTTCACCAGTGTAAGTGAGATCAGAATTGGCCTTAGCCTAAATATGATTCTTAATGTGGTTATAAGCATATTTATTGTCTGTCCAATGGAAGTGTTGGTAACTGAACCCATGAGATAGTACCCAGGTAACACACCAGGGCCACAGTGTGTATGGTGTTGTGAGAACTGTTCTGCACTATGTTCACACTGGAACTATACTACATTGTTGTAGTTGCACTGCTCTCTGGCTAACAGATTTCTGTTCGTGCTTCCTAAAGCAGTGGGAGATTTCTGAAGACCTTCTGAGAGCCCAGCAGAATTGTGGAAGAGGTGTTCAAGCTCACATAATTCCCTTGGGATAACACCCATAAATCCTTCTCTAAAAATGTTGGTCAGGGTGAATGGAGAGGTTGTTGGAACTTTCAATGACCAGTTGTGAAATGGCTGGGGTCAGATAACGGTGGATGTCATGGCACTAGCTGAGCAGAGTTAGTTGACGGATGATGCTCACCAGGTGGAGGGACACTTTTGAATCCACAGCATGATCACAGAACTGATGGGACTGAGTTGTTCTAAAGCATGAGCCGTAGTTGTTACAGACCTTCAGAATGTGGAGGAAGACTTTTCAATACGCTTCTGACATAGTCCTGTCTTTGCAGGACCAGAACAAGATGCTACAAACTGACCAACATGGGAAAGAGGAGGATGATTGACCTGTGGAAGCTGGCTAACCCAGATCGGTATTACTATGAGGCTAGGAAATCCATGGTGATTGCTGCTGTTGTGAAGGTGTGCATGACAATACATCATGTGTTGTAGATATGAGTAATCAAAGTGATTATTTGTCACCGGACAAATTAAAAAATGGAGTTCCTGGAGCTATGCCAGAGCGATTGATGGAACCCATATGCCTATTCTGTGCTTCCCTTACAAGCCTAAGGGTATGTCTACACTGCAGAGTGAAGTCAATTTATTTTAAATAGACTTTCACCCACTGAATTTTAGAAGTCGCAGGAGCGTGATCACACCATGCTCATTGCGTCGGGGTATTGTGTCCCCACTAGCAGAGCTTGGGTCAACAATCAAAGCAAGGCACCATGGTTAGCTATCCCACAGTGCAACTAGACGCAGAGGCATTGGGGAAGGTTGTCATCTTCCAATGATGCAATGTGCTCCCTCCCTCCCTTCTTGTCCCAAACAAATGAACAAACACTTTTTCGTGCCATTTTTCTAAACCCTTCAGTCTCTGTTCCATGCACGCCATTGCTGGAGAGGCTTGGAGTCTGCTCAGCTCTGCGCTATCATTGTGAGTGTTACAAACACCTCTCGACTTATCCTGCAGTACTTTCAAGGCTGAGACAGGAGCCTCCCATGGAAAATTGCGATGTTACTGAGGCCGCACTGCTACAAGTCATAGAGCGAAACAATTCCAGTTTATTGCAGGCTGTCACTCAACATCTTCAGTTGGTGGAGCACCAGTTCTAGTCCCAGGAAACAAACACTGGCTGGTGGAACTGCATCCTTATGAAGGTGTGAGATGATGAGCAGTGGCTGCAGAACTTTGGTATGAGAAAGGCCACTTTTCTTGAGCTTTGCACAGAACTATCCCCACCTCTGAAGTGCACGAATACTTGCTTGAGATCTGCTTTGACGGTGGAGAAGCAAGTGGCCATTGCTCTGTGGAAGCTGGCAACTCCAGACTGTTAACAGTCAGTTGGGAATCAGTTCGGAATCGGTAACTCCACCATGGGAGCTGCTGTGATGCAAATGTTTCAGGCCTTTAATAGATTTCTGCTAAGAAGGGTAGTGATTTTAGGAAACGTGCTGGACATAGTGGAAGGGTTTGCCACAATGGGGTTCCCAAACTGTGGGGAGGTGATAGATGGCATGCATATCCCTATCTTAGCACCGGACCACTTTGCCACAGAGTACATAAACCAAACAGGATACTTCTCAATGGATTTGCAGGCCCTTGTGGATCACAGGGGACATTTCACCTACATCAGTCTGGGGTGCCCTGGAAAGATGCATGATGTGCACATCTTTAGGAACTCAGGTCTGCTCAAAAAGATTCAGACAGGCACAGTCTTCCCTGACCAAAAAATAAATATTGACGATCATCCTAGGGGATCCTACGTACCCCTTGCTCCCTTGGCTAATGAAGCCATACACCGGACACCTGGACAGTGAGAAGGAGCATTTCAATAATTGGCTCAGCAAGTGCAGAATCGAGGTGGAATGTGCATTTGGCTGCTTAAAGGCAAAATGGCACAGCTTGCTCACTAGGTTAGACCTCAGTTAATGCAATATCCCAACCGTTATCTCTACCTGCTGTGTGCGCCATAATGTTTGTGAAACAGAGGGGGAACGTTCCCCCAGGGTTGGGTTGTGGAGGCTGGTGGGCTGGCTGCTAATTTTGCTACGCTAAGAGCCAACCTTGGAATGCTGCACCTCAGGGAAGCATTGAAAACCTGTTTTTGGAATGAGCCACAGTTTTATGTACATCTCTATCAGTGTTGTGCCTTCCTTTCCCATCCCCTACCCGCGCACCATTGGTCCCCTCCCATTCTTTCCCCGCCGACAATCCCCAAGCTCTCAATGAATAAAGAGAAGTGTTTTTTAAAGCAGTACAGTTTTATTCATGACCCGCTTCACTGGGGAGGAAAGGAAGATAATTTAACATTCTCATCAGGCTGCTTGGCCATCCAGAACAAAGTGTGACTGTGCAAACAGCAAAGCACGCCCATTCCCAGTTCTTAAAGGGTCATCGCCTCTTTCTGCTCTCCTCTACTGGCACGGACTGGAGCACGTGCTGCACCCTGCTCAACCTCCTCCTAGAGCATTTGGGGGTGGAAGCTGGTAAGAAAGTGCTTTTTGGTTGAGCATTTTGGAGGGGGCTGAAGAGGGAGTCTGTCCTGCTGCTGCTCTTCCTGGACCTCAACCAGATGCCTCAGCATGTCAGACTGAGTCCTCATAATACACAGCATCTCTTGTTGAGTTGCACTCTCCTGCTCCTCTGCTGATTTTCTGTGTTGCACGTCCATGTTTAGATTCTCTGACAAGGACATCCTCCAGGCTCTCAGCTCTGTGTCAGCAGCCACGGAGCTGTTCATTAGTTCATTGAACACGTCATTCCGAGTTTTTTATTCCACTTCCTAACCTGGGAAAGGTGCTCTGTGAGAGTAACAGATGGGGATGAAGGCCATCCCAAAGACTAGTTTGGGAAGCGGTGGTCAAAAGGGATTGGAGAAAGGTGTGGGTGAAGTATTGCTGGAGGAAAAAAAAGGGGGCACCAGTTCCCAGACCCATAACACCCATAGCAACAATATCATGGCTAGGAATTGTCTTTGTAGGGGCCTAGGGACACCGTCCACAGCAGGGGAATAACACAGAGTGACTATATTGATCAGGTACTGTAAACTTGCACCATCTTCCCTACATGACCATGTGTGATATTAGTCTCCTGAGGGCATTGCAGGTGGAAAGAGAAGATTTCCTGCAAGCAACGGGCCCTTGTGCTGCTATGCTGTGTTCTGCAATGATGCCTTCTCATTTAATAGAAGCATGGCAGGAAAAAGCATCCTACCGTGGCAGAAGAAATAAGGCTGCCTTCCCCAGAAACTTTCTGCAAAGGATTGCAGAGTACCTACATGAAAGTTTCCTCAAGATAGCCATGGAGGGTTCTCAGAGCATCTCTCTGCACATAAATAGTCTGTAAATAGTAACCCTCTACTGAAATTTACCAACCTCCCAGGAAGCCCATCCCTACAAAAACACAAATTCCTTTTTTCCCAGAAATAAGAAGCTGGACTGGGGATATAACCACAGAAATGCGATTTGCTAGACATACTCACCAGATGTGCCTTTCCCAGAATCCCAGTCTGTAATGATGCCTTGTGCCCAGCTGTGCTGCTCTGGGGAAACAAATAGGTCTTCACTCTCTGGGAGAATGGATACCCCACTCTCCTGCTTCCTGTTCTCCTCATCTTCCTCCTCCTTGTCCACAGAGTCCTCCTCATTCATTCTGGACTGGGATTCTTTGGAGGAATCAGTGCTGCATGGTGGCACAGTGGTGGGGTCACCACTGAGAATCACCTACAGCTTCTTGTAAAAGCGGCATGTCTTGGGTGATGAGCCAGAATGACTGTTCACCTCCCTAGTTTTCCGATATGCCTGCCTCAGCTCTTTGATTTTAACACGGCACTGCTGCGCGTCCCCATTGTGGCTCTTCTCCACCATACCGCACGATATCTTCTCATAGATATCTAAATTGCTTTTGCTGCCTTACAGCTGAGACAAAACAGAGTCTTTGCTCCGCAGGCTGATGATATCCAAGACCTCAGCTCAACTCCAAGCTGGAGCATGTTTGGGGCATGCAGTCACCATGAGTAGTTCAGCTACAAACCTTTCTCCATGCTGAACAAACAGGAAATGGGAATTAAAAATTTCCCAGGGCTTGAGGGAAGAAGCTATTTCCTGTTTACATGGCCACAGTGCAGCAGAGTGTGAATGTCCAGACCAGTCGCAACAGAGAATTATGGGATACCTCTCGGAGGTCAATAACGTTGATTTACATTGCGCTATGTCTACACTAATGCTTGTTCGACCCATAAAATTCGATTTCAGTGCTATGCCACTTGCGGAGGTGGTTTTATTAAGATGAATTTTACCGTGATTTAGGTCAGTGGAACTGACATGCCAGTGGAGACGCATTCTTTAGGTGCTCGATGTAAGCCACATTACATCAATCTCCATTGTCAGTGTAGATCAGGCCAGGAGTACATTACCAGAAAAGGGCAATGCTCAATGGTGATGCAAGCCTGTAGTGAGTGGGTGACACTGACAGGAAGGAACATGCTGGACCTGCGGAGGCGGAACCAGAGATTTCCTGTCCACCTGCCTGGAAGTGAGGGGGCAGGACAGGAAGTATAAAAGAGAAGCCCAGGAGCTTAGTTGGTGGCCAGCTCCCAGAGGGAAAGGACATCCCTCCCCACTCTCTAGAGCTGCCTGCTGCCTCATACCTGGGCGAGCAGACCAGGACCTGGTACCCAGGTAAGCAGACCAGGGCCTGGGTCCGGGCACCGGCGAATGAGCAGTGGGCAGCCTGGGGCTCAGAGGTACCCCCAGAGCTGAATACTCCACCAGATCTGATGATACAGAAGGGCCAGGACCTGGAGGAGCTGCCGGACGTGGACGAAGAGGAGGTGACTGTACCAAGGCCAGACTTGGAGGAGTTGCCCTTGGAGTTGCCAGAGGATGACAATTAGGCATGGGTCCTGAAAGGGCCAGGCCTCGAGGAACTGTTCCCCGCTGACCTCACCGACGAGCTACTTGACCTACCACCCCCCAACAATATCGAAGGATTCTGAAACCTACCCTTGGGGGACTACCCTGACGAGGTCGACTGGATGGTGGCACACCAGGTACCCAAGGGAAAGGGGGCAGGAAGTAGTCCAGGGGAGGGGTCACCCAGTCCGGGGACTGGGGGACTGGACAGTGAGTCAGCGTGTAGTGGTTGGAACCCCAATGACTCTGTGGCATACCCCTCTGCCATGGCTAGGGACCTGGGCTGGGACGCAGTGGAGTCAGGTGGACCTGCATCCCCCTCCCCCTTCCCTGACCACCATCAGGGTCTCTGAACTGTTTGCTGCCCCGCCAGGGGTGTGAGACTGTTTGCAGCCCCGTCGGGGCCTATGAGATGATTGCTGCCCTTTTGGGCTTGGGCTATTGCCTTGGGGCCACCCCACCCAAGCCTGGAGACTGTTTCCCCACCCTGGGCTGGCCAACTTCTGCCGGAGCAGGGTAGGGAGTGGGTGTGGCCTCCCCCGAAACTGACTGGGAGGGATGGCCACCCGCTCTACAAAGCCTTAATACATCATCATGGCAAGTTGATGGATATGTTCATAGTGCTTCTCCCCTTTGGCACTCATGGTGCTATTATTACTCTATTGCTGTATCTAGAACACTGGCAACATGCATTTGAGATCAGTACTTTGACAAACACTTAGAAATAGTCACAAAAGCTGCCTTTTGTCATTGTGAAACTTGCCAGACTGTGGTCAGCAAAAAAGCACTCTGGCTGTTGTTGATTAAGCCTTTTGTTATTTCCAAGAGCGATTATGGTAACTATTTATTTCTGGGTACTACTGATTGTGCTATTCAATGGACTGTGGCTTCCTGTGGATGCTGCGTATCAGCTTCTTAGCTGAATTTGGAGTAGAGTAAAAAAAATAACTCTGCATTGGTTCCCCATAATTCCTCACTGATTTTGAAATGTCATTGCTCTTATTCAGTTCTTGCTCGACCACACTCACATAAACTTCAATGGAAGCCTGACTAAGGCCTCGTCTACACTTACCTTTGCGATTCGGCGGCAGTCGACGGGAGATACATAAGTGATGTAAATAACGTGCGTATCTCCCATCGACTTTGCAGCATCTCCTCCACGCACCGTCCACGCTGTGCTGCGTTGAAGGGAACAGCGCTCCCTTTGACGCAGCGCTACACCACTTACCGGGGTGGTTTTCCTGCGTCACTTGCTGGATCGACTGAGCGCATCTACACAGACTGCTCAGTCGATCCAGAGCAATCTATCTGACGGCGGCAAATTTGCTGCTGTCAGTGAAGACCCAGCCGAAGGAAGGAGTAACTAAAAACTGAGGGTGAGGGTCCTACCTGACCCAGGATCCATATGCAGCAGAAAACTCACTGCACACAGAAATCACCCTTCCGTTGGGGCGCCATCCACTTCTACAATCCCCAAGCCTGTGGAGGACTCTCTGCCAGCCCAGGCATCTGAGTACGGAAAAGACCCAAGATGAACCAGGAGCCCTTTGCTGATCTGGAGTCCCTTCCATTCTCAGAGGGCGTAAAAGATACAGAGGGTCTGCAAAGCTGGCTTCACCACTCAGCTGAGGGTATCCTGGAGTAGGGGAAACCCCAAGCGGCATACAGTAAACACAGCTGGCCCTACATCAATGTTTCTACTCATTGCTCTATCATAGGGGGCACACCAAGGAGGGAGATGGCATGGCTGAACACCACTGTGTTTTGACAATACTCAGCTGGCAAGGCAGCCCCCTGGGGGCCATTACCAGCTGTCACCATAGCTCAGCCAGCCAGCCAAGGTGAGTAAAGGTGTCCATGCATGTAAGTGGCATATAGCTTCCTTTATTTCCCAGGTCTTGGACCAAGCTCAGATTCTTTTTCCATAAGTGAGGAACTGGAAAAAAAAATCAAAATCAGTGCATCAGCCCTTAAATTCTTGCAGGTAGCAAATAAAACACTCCAAGGCCCATTTTATGTTTTCACTGGAAAATACAAAATTAATGTATTAAAAATAATTGCTAGATGTTATGGGAAGAAAAACAGACATTACACACAACATTCTAAAATGATTCCCCTTCATTACGCTTTCTAATATGATGGTTTTCTGAGGTAAAACTATACTTTGGTCCTGAATCATATTAAGTTCCCATTACCATTATTACTTCTATCATTAGCACACTGCCACCTCCAGGCTATTGCACGGAGAAGGTTTGGCTATATGCCACCCAAATATTCCATGAACTCTACTGTACATTTTGAGACACTAGAACAATGAGAAGAGCACTTTTCATGCACTCCCTGAACCGATTATAACTGAGGCGTTTATCTTTCTAGATTTAATGTCCCAGTGTTTTCATTTATAAATCCAATTTATTTTGTATTTTCTAATGAACTGACAAAAGCTATATTTTTTCACCCAAAAGGAAGCATTCCCTGCGCACTCTTGCTTTTCTCTTTGTCTGACAAAGGATTTTGGAGTTTGCACAAATACATTGGCAAATAGCCTGCAAGACAGTCTGGCTCCTACACTGTGTTCTATTAATTTAAATGAAATATATGGGCCCAAAAAGTCAAAGGTGTTAACATACGCCAGTCACTGTCCAACAGTGAACAGTTTTAAACAAGCTTTGAGGTTTGTTATACAGAGACCCTAGCTTGCCTAGTATCCTGGCAAACCACCATTACTAATTCTTTTAACCTTTTATAAAAAATCCAAAACAGAAGGAAAAACAGTTAAAGTACTTGAAATGTAAAGTATTAAGCAACTTTAATAACATCCCTTGTTCCCTTTCCCTCTAGCTGGAAAGCATTTTTAGAAGGGGGGGGGAATGTATGTGCCAGTCTCGTAGTTGGTATTAAAGATGGTAATAACTGTCCTTTTGGGAAAAGAGAAGTTAGTTGAGATGGGCTAAAGCGGTTGCTGTGGTTGCCTAAGTCAAAACCCATTTCCGAGAAGACAAAACAAGACAAACACACACAAATGGGGACGAGGAAAGAACGGGAAACAGAAAATGCATCTTCTGCCTCTGGTGTTGAGTCTCACTTGCAATCTCACTGCTGAAGAAACACTGGCACAGCACACCGTCTTATTAGTCACTCTGAGACCTGGCAGGCTTGTACCAGCATTGAGTTGGTTAAGGCATTGTTTTCAACTGCCTTTTTCTCTTAACAGGTTTACAGCAGTGTTGCAAAACATCCAGTTTTGCATGGCTGCACCATACACCCCAAAAGGGAGTGATAAGCTGAATAGTCCATCCCCTCATTATTGTGTCCACCAATTAGGCCAGATTTTTGACACACCAGTTTTGGTTCACTGATTCCTGATCCCACACTATTCTTGTTTACTGGGCATCATCTTAACACAGTCTTTGAGTTATAGCAGTAGGCCTTTTTGGACTAATTCAGTCTTTCTGTCTTTGTTTCGTACATTTTCTTATCAACGTTTGTTGTTATAGGTTATGACTTTTTTTGAACTTTCACTCACTTCTTACAGTTAAACTCACAATTAGGGTAAATTCGTAGGCCAAATTATTACAACAACCTTTCATTCCTTCTATTCCTCTCTGCTCAGGGAGCCATTACAATTTCAAGGTCAATAATCATATGAAGGACTTACACAATGGACCTGCGTGGTTCCTTTGAAGTTGTCTCCTGTCAGGTAAAATAACCCCAGGAGATTTATAATTTGTCAATCATGTAAGATTATTTTTGCCTGATAGAACAGCTTCAAAGTAACCACACAGATCAATTGTGCAAGTCCCTCATAAAGTAGTTTGCAGGTAGCTATATAGAAAAAAGGTTTAATAATATACCATATAAGTAAAGTTATTGGGCAAGTGAAATGAGTGCTCAAAATGGGAGTGTTAGCGCTTATCTGAGGTAGGTATTCTAAATGCTATGCAAGCCATCTGAAACAGCTCACCCAAGGCAAATAAATCTGATTCATGCCTCAGCACTTTTCACCTTGACTATAACAATGCAAACCTCTTTCAAATCTTTCTGCAATTTATGTACTTAGCTTATCATTTATTCAGAATTCTGTCACTCTGTTTCATTCGCTGCTGCTGCTCCCATACTTTTTTTGTTAACCCTCTGTTCAAGACTCTTAAAATAGTTACCACTGCTATAAGATTCCAATTTAAAAATACCTTTCCACCTTTAAATTCTTTGAGGAACTGGTTTCCTGCTTACTAAATAATCTAGATGATAGCTTTACTTCTTCCGCCTTTGCTGCCTGCTTCTCCTGTATTTCCTCACTGGGAATTGCTGCCCTTGGGATAGTTGGCACTATTATTTTAAATACTAACTTTCTTCTAAGTTATTTGAGATTGCAATCAGTTTTGTCCGTGTAGCATTTTTAATTTGCTGACATTTTCAATATATTAAAATCATGAATTTCTTACTAGTTTTTTTATTAAACAAACATAAAAAGCTGATAACATATATTCATGCAGACTTTAATGCTACATAACATGCATCCAGGATTGTCCCACCCCCAGCAGGTGCATAAAGAAGGGCCAGAAGTGGATTGACCCTTGATTCAGATGTCAGAATGCATCAGCTAGCAAAGATGAACTGGCACTAGTAGGCAAATAACCTGCATCCAGGAAGGGGGGCTATAGTGAGTTTCTTCTGGAGGAAGGAAAAGGGAAGCTGGAAAATAACTGGGTTACACTGGGGCAGCACAACTACATGCCTTCACACAGGACATAGAACAACAGCGGCTCAATCCAGCGAAATACTTTTCAGTTTATGTTATTAGGCTTTAGGTTTGTTTTTTAAACACTATTTCACCACTTGTTATTAAACAGGGATTCAGAGCAAAATCCCAGATCCAAATAACCCTGATCTTTGTGAGATTTGAAATCTGGAGCTGAGTGTTATGGATTCAGATGAGCGCTACTTGTTGTGCAAGTCTTGGGCAATTTACCCTCTGGTAAATTAGGACAGAGGCCTAAGTGGCCAATGAGACATGGAATCCTCCATCTTTCTGCTGCTGCTAGAAAACACACCACAGATAAAGCAGCTCACATCATTAGAAACTCAGTGACTGCTGATAATAATCAACACAATAAATCTCATATTCTCCTCTTGTGCTTCAGTACCAACCAGGACCTCCATTAACCTTGTGAGCCAGACAGAATCTTTAGTTTTGAAGAAGAACTAAAAACATCATAAAGCTCTCTAACCTCAAAGGCACCCATCTGATATTTCTAGAAATGCAGTCTGATGAAGTGAGGGAAACCTAGGTAATAATGCCTTGGTCATTGCTAGCTATGCTATTTGATGAGGCCATTTGATTACAACTCGCTTGCAGAAGTCCTGGATAAGGGAAACCAACAACTTACATGTAACCCATGTAACAAGCACAGTTATAACAAGTTCTTTAAAATCTGTAATTTAAACAATGCCTTCTATCTACTCAGTTAAAATTTGTTAAAATCTCTGTTTACCACTTATTGATGAAGACCCAAACACCTATATCTAACTAACAGAAAAGTGGACAAGGAAACACTGTGATAACCCTTTTTTGCACCAAAAAACAAGCTGTAATATATAAGTTGAGGGGTCAAAGAAAAATCTTCTCTTCAAAGATCATAATCTGAACCGAAAGCTCAGGAACAGAGAACTTGCCATGTTGAAAGAAAGCAACAACCCACCTGCTCTGCTATCCTATCTCTGATTTGCTATTCATAACAAATACTGCAATAAAAAGCATCTTTCGCCACACTACACAAGGCACTTAAAGGAGCAGTGCTATAAAAGAAAATATCTGCCTTACATTACTAGGAGGAGCAGCAGACTCGAAAGAATAAAGTATGTCTACACCTTTGTTTAGTTTGTTCAAATTCTCTTCTAAATACACGATATTAACCCTGTTAAAGTAAAAACAAAAACACACATGCTTCTCGATAATAATGTAAATTCAGTGGAATGATTTCCAGAAGAGGTAGTACTTCTGATATACTTATTTATTACTTTGTCTTCATATTTGTGTCTTACCATCTCTAAAAGAATGTTTTCTCTGTGTGGTAGCTTGTGAATAGCGAATAGCTATGGAGTGCCCCGTTTCTGTTTCCTTGTCTGACTCATTCTGTTTGATCATCTGCTATAGCCTATATGAAAAAAGGAGGCACTCAAGTCTCACAGAAGAAGAATGTTCTGGACATAGAACTGCCAGCCTGGAACTTCTGAAAATTACACATTGAAATTGTTAAAAATATGCACCCACTTCTGGGTTTTGGAACCCAAGCTGCTGCTGAATTTCAGAGGTGCCAAATACCCACAGCGTCCACTGATTCAGGTGCCTAATTTTAGGCATCCAAATTTGAAACCTCTCTGCCTGTTTCCTCATCTGGAGTCTGATCCAAAACCCACTAAAGTAAATCATTGGAAATCTTTCCATTAACTTGAATGGGCTCTAAATCAGGCCCTTTGCCTTTATTGATCAGAACTGACACCTACTTAATAAATTAACATTAAGTACCAATAGTATTCAGAGAGAGTGAAATCCTGCAGGCCGTACACCTGCTGGAAAAACCTCTTTTCCGAGGAGTAAGTATATAGCATAGTTTCACTTACCATTGTAATTATGATAATAAAAAGTGTGAGCACTGGAGTTATTCTATCATTTCAATCAAGAGTATCAAGAGTATATGCATTAAACTTTTGTTAATATAAATAATTTGGAGCATTTCTGACCTGCACTCAAAATAATTACTGTTTCAATAATCCCTTAACTATTGCAACATGTGGTACAATGGATATGAAATACTGTCTTAGTTTCAGGCTCCAAACAGTAATGCGTTCTAGAAATTATAGAACAGTCCCACTAACTATTTTGTGTACAGCAGAATTTCAGGACAGTTTTTAACCAGTTCTGTCATGATTTAATCCCAAAATCCTTCTGGACTTCTTATTTCCAGTGGACCAACAAGCCAAGGAACCTAGACAGAAAGTCAGAGAGTTACTTAGTTACTTAGTTACACCACAGCTGGGAGGTGTAAATTCCAGCTTGAGGAGACATACTTCCAGTAGCTGTGCTGAGCTAGTGCACTAAAAATAGAGTAAGGTCATGTTATGTGAATGGTGGAAGGGGCTAGTCAACCTGAGCACAATCTTATCTGAGACCATAGGTACGTACTTAGAGTGGCTGGCCCTTCCTGACACTTGTACCACCATAGCTATATTTTAGTGTGCTAGCTTGATCACAGATAGTGTGGGTATGTCTACTCAAGATAGAAATTATACCTTTCAGCTCCAGGGTAGATAGAATCTTGCTGTCTAAACAAATATTTGTTGCTCATACCTAAGCTTTTTGCAGTCTCTCTTCATTGTGTGATGTTCTCAGGATTGTCCACCATCATTAACAGAAAAATTAACTGAATAACTCATAGCAGCTAATTTATTCACTGAATGTAGCCTCTTTTCTGCTAACAGAAATTCCATGAGCAAATCCCAGTTTCTTCAAGACTCTTATTCAAAATTGCTTGACAATTTTTTATTTCTGTGTTTGGCAAAAAAAAATGGTTTAAATAATTTTGCTACCAAGAACAGGAAGCATTTCTCATGAGTGTTTTGTGACCAGCTGCAATGGCTACCCTGTAAATAGTTTCCTATAGATATTAAATACTTGATATTCAAAATTCAAGCTGTGGTGGTGAATTGTTTTTGGGGAATGATTTTGGGGGAGTGTGAATCTATCGGAGAAGGGCTGGCTTCAAGAAGCCACGGGAACTTTGAATCTCTCAGGGGGAGGTAAAAAGATAAGCTACACCATGGTATTTTGCATTTTGGAAAACTAAAAAAAAGCCCTTTCTTTGCTGAGCCACACAGGACTTGCCTGAGGTATTGTTCTTAGAAAAATTAGGTCTCAGTAAGATTTATTAGCTAAGAATATTCATTACGTTGCATTATGTCTCATTCTGCTGGACAGAGTGAAAGGAGCGTTGTATATGCTAGCAGTAACTTACTTCCCTCCTTTGCCCCTGTGAGCAAAGGGAAGCAGGGAGAGAACTGTGCCTTAAAAGGGTGTTGCTAAGGCACAGTTCCTTCCTGGGCTACTCCTAGTGTTGGATAGCTTATGCATCACTCTTTGATCAGGGCACAATCTTAGCCCATTGGTATTAAAGGTACCACCACAGGATGGCTGGCCCCAGTAAATAAAGTAGGTCCCTGTGCCAGAGCAGGTGCTCACATTTGGCCAGTTAAGAGGACAGGATAGCACCTGGGGGCTGCAAAGGACCAGAGAGACTCTGAAAGGGGAGACCCAGTGAGACAGAGACCTGGTGAATCCGAGCTCCCTGAGTGGGAGTCATGGGCTGGTGAAAGCTAGCACCGACCATGGGGACTGGGGAAGGTCTCCAAAGGAAGCAGAAGGCATTTCCTGTGGAAGGCTGAGGGTGAGGAAAGCAGCAAGAAGGATTTACTGGTTGAGTTCCCGAAGCCAGAGAGCCCGGGCCATAGGGTTTGAGAAGGCAGGAGAGCAACAGAAAGGTTACCTACTGACGTCTCACACTAGAGAGTGGGACCCAAGGGAACAGCGATGGTACTGGGGAAGTGAGGGATGCTCCCCTGGTGGAGATGATCTGCCAATGGAGAGGTTGTGGGGCTTGCCGCTGGGAAGAGTGCGATTGCACTCCAGCTGGAAGGGCCAGGGTGAATGTCCTACAGAGGGACTGTAAAAGAGGGCTGATGAGGAGCCTAGGTGTGGAGGAAGATACCAGAGCATGACCTGGAAGAACTCCCAGCAGAGAGGCTAGTGGGAGCAAGGGGTGGGGTGGCAGTTGGGAAAAGCGGAGTTTTAAGGACTATATACCCTGGATGTGGAAAATGGATGATGTTTTGTACTTTTGCTGGGGATTACTTGCACTACGTGTTGGTAATAAACCATGTTGCTAAAATAGGATAATTTTGTGTGGAGTGACTGAGGACTCTAGAAGGGGAAGCTGAGGCAGGCAAGTCTGTCATGCTGCAACCTGCAACAGGAGGGTGCTTCAGGTAGGGCTGCTTTATCATAGGTACCAAACACATTTCCTACTACTTTGATTAGTTCGGAGAGCATGTGATTACAGTGGTGTAACTTATGGTAATTAATCCAATTATTTTTCAACTTCTGTCAGTCATTGTAGAACTCCCATTTATCAAAGGACAAGTCCTTCACTTTCAGGTTATTTGAACTACAGATTTGTAATCATTTCTGTGAATCTTCATTAAGTTAAATTCAATTGTGCATTTATGCTCTGATGCCAGAGTTTACAAATTGCTTTTATGAAGACACAGACACAGATACACCGAAAACGTACGTAAAACCACTTACACTCTATAAAATGAAGTTTAGTCAAAGACAGCTTAAAAACTGGAGCCTCGTCATTTTCTTTTGTCATTGACATTATTTATTAATACCTTCCCCATCTTGACAAATGTAACAATATTCATTTAAATGACGATTACGGTAGTAACATTTCTTATACTTCCCATAATAGACTGAGATGTTTACTGGTGGAAGTTGCCTGTGATAATGGAGTGTATGTCTATAATAAAATAACGCATCCATTAAACTGCATAATCTCTGGCTTAATTGAAAGCACTAATAGACTTGGCATCACTGTTTTCTGTAAATTCAAAGGTCAGGTATTTTTATGGACAGCATAAATAGGCATCGTCACTGAACCACTAATGCGCATCAAATTGCATTACATCAATACTTCAAGCCTTAGTCTGGGCTGGGAGAGTTGGGGATGTATATGGAAATCTGATTTTATTATTCTGATGATGATGATTAGTCACAGTGTGTTCTGTTTCAGGCTATTTGCACATGTAAAGAACAATATGATGTAGAACATGGCTTTATGTTATGCTTATAATGCTTATGCTTTTGCATGTGTTTCTTAATTCACTGTAATTATTGTAGGTTTCTTCCTCTTCATACGAAAAGTAGATTTAATTCAACTGCTGTGCTTAATCTTAGCGGAGGACTCACTCCTATGGAACTTGTTCTTCCCATAAATCTGCCAGGACCTGAGTATGGCGGGCGTTAAAGCAGCTACGTGTTTGAATCAACTTTTTGTCAGTCCTGTAGTAATATTAGAAAACTTTGTTTATTTCCAGCCCAATTCTGCCACCCTTCTCCATTACTTCAGTGTAAATCAGGACTCCTTCCATTAGAAGCTGTGGTGTTTACACCGGTGTTAAAACACTGTAAATGTGAGGATAATCCGTATCCTGTGGGGATGGGATTTTCTAAAACAGCTGAATTGCATTGGGACTTGTGCTGCTGAGTCACTTAGGTACATCTACACCGCACAGTCAACACTACATTACAACAGGAACCTCACACGTCTGTCAGTGCCTCCATGCTGCACTACAAAAGTAGAGTCAGATGCTGTAGCATCAGCAGTTGTATCCCAGGGTTCATATCCCAGGGTGTGATATAGATGCTCTGGTGGCATAGCCTGATAGCCATGATCAGCATCAGCACCGCTGTTCCTTTGACTCCTTGGTCTGGCACTGCGCGCTCTGCTCCGGCAGCATCTCTGAGGGAGGGATTATAACATCTTCACTCAGCAGTTTGGCATGCAGCACTGGGGGCTCTGTGCTGGATGCAGTCCCCAACCCCTGACAGAATTCCTCATAGAAGAGGCAGGTAGGTTGTCCTCCCCGGCTTTGTGGTAGCTGGTCTTCAGCTGCTTGACTCAGGCCCAGCATTGATCGGAGGTCTGGAGGATTCCCAGTGCTGCAGCCTCGCTAAGATACTTTTCTGGTTTCTAGTGCTCTTGCTGAAGTTGAATGTCTTGCACTCCTTGTACCACATTTTGAACAGAATTTGGCTGTGTTCCTCTGGCCAGCTAACAGGGTGCTTGACATAGGACTTCTTGTGATTGTCGGCCGTAGCTAACACATGATGGGCTTAATCGTGTTTCTAGCTGAGCACTCCATGTGGAAAAGGGTTAAACACTGAGCGGATGTATTTGAAGCAGCAGGTTGCCTCTGGTTCCTGGGAATTGATTGGGAGGATTGGGGTTGGAAAGTCCAGGACACACAGGCCTTGGAGATTGTGGGATGGCATTGGCAGACTCTGTGGACACGAACCTAGTGCCTGGACTTCAGCTACATCTACCTTGCAAAATAAGTGGGATTGGACCCATGCCTTGGCAGGACTCTGGTTTAGATCCATACTCCTGGGTAAGTCTGCGGACTCGAGTCCAGAGAGACTTTATCAGTGGATTGCAAAGGTGGTAGGCTTAAACCTGTGCACTGATTTATCCCCCAACATGAAAGTAATTAGTGATGGAGTCCAAAGCTTTATTTACTGTTCAGAAGCCATGTCCATGCCATACCCAACTGTCTCCAGCTTAATTTTCGTAGCGCGTTTCACAGAATGTATGTGAAAGGAAAATGTGAGCAAAATTGAAATACAGGTATTAAGGAGGATGACGGTAGGGAGCTGAAACAGCATGAAATGAAGTTATGCTAAGCCCTGATTTAAATATGGCTGATTTCTGCCAATGCCCAAATGTATTCATGTAAAGTATTCATGCTATCAGATGCAAAATGAAGAGCAGACAAAGCTCCAGAGAGATCAGAAACGATTGGGAAGGCAAAAATGCTGAACAGTTTGAGATGAATAAAATTAGGATAACGGATTAAAAGTTCAACCAGTGTGAAAAAGTCAATTGATCAGATAAATCAGTGAGCTTTAAAAGTTCAGAGAAAGAATTAGAATTAGAAATTGATCCTGGAATAATGAAACAAGCAAAGGAGGAAGGTGTTTTGAAGTTCCTCATCAAATAAAAGGTGCTCTAATTTTTCTTTTCCTTTCCTTTCCTTTCCTTTCTTTTCTTTTGTTAAAACAGATCGGTGCAAATGTGTCCTTCACTGAAGATTAGTGTAAGGGGCAGTTAAGGAGGCCCAGCTAAAACAAGGCACAATAGAGGTCTGCCAAGAATTTAGCACCATCTGTGTGCAGGATTCCACTGACCAGAGGGGTGTGTGTCAGATAAGCTGAGGTGCAGACAGAAACTTAGAGATCACAGAGAGAAAGGGGACACAGAAGCAGAGAAAGAAAGCCAAGCAGCAGCCTGGAAGCAAAATGTGGACCGAGGAGAAGCCTAAAGAGAGGTTCTGTGCTGGGGGTGCTGAAAGTAGCTGGGGCGTGTGAACAAGGACACTGTCTCCCATCATTTTGGTTCCTCTTGGAAACAGGACTTTGTCATCTTTGTAAATAAACAAGATTTCATCAAAGACTCCATCTTCCGTGTCTCCTCCTAACTGAAACAACCTATAAAAGCCTGAATTTTTGGTTAGCCACTCCTTTCAAAAGGAGTAACATTATTTTAGCTCTCCATTTCTGAAAGATAGAAGCACAAGTTCTGGGTGCATTCTACTGCGGCTTCGTTGCAATCTGCACGTTTTCCTGAAGACTTCTTGATACTGGTTGAAGGCTGACTTGTAGCATTTCAGGAAATGCTAAAGGTGTGCAACCCAGCCAGAGATGAACCATAACAAGATTGAAGTATGCTAACTTTGAAATATGTTGCAGGCAGTGTACCCTTATGATACCTTTACTCACACTGAATAGTACCTGACTCCTCAGAGCTCTACTGAAATCAGTGCGGCTACTCAACATGACAAATGGTGGCAGCTGTCCACTATGGCACTTAAAATGTTATTGTACCATCATACATGGAACCAGACATTTTGACACTACCAACATTATTTTGAATAATAATTCCTCAGAACCTATAAGCACAAAATAGGAGTTATTTGGTGCCAGTGTACGAGGGTCGTTCAAAAAGTTCTAAGCCTCACCCAGAAGGAGTTGCAGAAACAAGACAGTTTTTCACAATTTTTCTATATAGTCCCCTTTGACATCTATGCACTTGGTCCAACGATGCTCAAGCACTGCAATCCCATCACGGAAGAAGGTGGCATCCTGGTCCTCCAAAAACTCCTCCACAGCACATATGACCTCCTTATTGTTTCCAAAATGGCGACCACGTAGGTGGGATTTGAGTTTAGGAAACAGGTAGAAGTCAGATGGAGCTAAGTCTGGTGAGTAAGGTGGATGGGGTAGCAATTCAAAGCCACAGTTGGCTGCTTCAGCTACTGCCACCTGAGCAGAGTGAACGGGCACGTTATCCTGGAGCAAGAGCACACCTGCCCTCAGTGTTTCGACTTGATTGCTTCCTTCAGTTGTGTTAATTCTGATGCATAGTACTGTCCATTAATAGTTTTTCCCTTTTCCAGGTAGTCTATCATGATTATGTCAGAATCCCAAAAAACAGAAGCCATCACCTTGTCAACAGACGCTGCCCGCTTGAACTTCTTCAGGGTTGGAGAACCAGGGTGTTTCCACTGTTTGCTTTGAATCTTTGATTCAGGTTCAAACTGATGAACCCAGGTTTCATCTTGAGTTACTAATCTGTGGTGGAAATTCTCAGGGTCAGCCTGGAAGCGAGTCAGAAGTGTCCTGGAAATGTCAACCCTTTGCAGCTTCTGCTCTGGCGTCAGCATTCTTGGGACCCATCTTGCAGACAGCTTGCTCATCCCCAAGATCTCAGTTAAAACAGTGTGAACTGAACCAGAACTAATGCCTATGGACTTAGCTATATGCTGGACAGTAAGACGTCTGTCATCCAAAACCATACGGTGAATGGCATCAACTTGATCATCAGTGGTTGAGGTTTTTGGACGACCTGACCGAGGGTCATCTTCTGTGCTCACCCTCCCCCGCTTGAATTCAGCAGCCCACTTCTTCACAGTTGCATAGGAAGGGGAGTCCTCAGCAAGTGTCTGTACCATGTCCTCATGGATTTCCTTGGGTGTCATACCTTTCTTTTGCAGATACTTATGACTGCTCGGGCCTCTGTTTTGTCCATTTTTAGATTTGTCGTACTACCCTTCACCTTTGTATGGGCCTCACATGCACACAAATTAAAACAGAAACCTGTATTTCTTTTTCTAGTTTTATAAGAAGTGGTAGCGTGTTACAACAACAAAAATGTTCAGCTATGGCTCTTCTTTCTGGGTGAGGCTTAGAACTTTTTGAATGACCCTCGTAATTCAATTTACATTTTCCATCTATAGGTTAAACACTGAATTCCTTTGTTATGGTCTGTTTCAGAGCCTGATGGAGCTGGCTGCTACAGTGACAATCTGTTTCTTTCAGTGGCTCTTACTTTTTGGGACTTTCATTCTTATGGTAATGGATTGTTATTTGTCTTACTCTGAAATGAATGATGGGATCCTAATTGTTATAACTCACAGCAAAAGACACATAAGAAGCCTATGGTTTTTCCCTTCATATATCTGTATTCGTTGCCATTTAATTAGCCTCTGCTTCAGTGAGATGCCTTTTGTGAACCTTGCAAAAAAGCAATTATACCTAGTCTAAACATATCCATGGGGATGAATCCTGCTCTCACTCACACAGGCGTAAAACCAAAGTAATTCCATTTAGATCTGTGAACACAAGCCGAAAATCAGTCTTTCTAAACTATTCATGTGACTTCATGTCATTTCCACTTCAATCGTTCCTAAAAAAAAAAATGAATTGAGTCTATATCACTAAAATGCACATCACTTAGAAAAAGAGAAACTTTTCAAAAGTCACAGGAAAAACTGTTTTAAATTTTTTTGTAGCAGATTTTTTTTTTTTTACAAATCACAGGGTTGTTATGAACAGACAAAACACTGCATAACTAAAAGAAGCAAGCTAGCAAAAAAGTCTAAAGAGAATTAAGCACCCAAGTCTCATTGCAGTTTCAGTGGGAGTTGGATGACTAATTCCCTAAGGATCCTTTAAAATTCCACCTGTTGACAATAACATGAACAAACTCTCTCCATAATATCTAGAGCCAATCAATTACTTTTCCTCCAAATATGTTTTGATGCAAAACAGCTTCGAAACCAAATTGGTTGAAATTTTTCAAAAAAAAAAATGTTTCAGTAAAAATTGTTTTGTTTTAAAAGCCATTTTTTAGATGTTTTCCATAACATTTCTGAAATTTTGAAAAACTGAAAATGGTTCACAGGAAATTTTTTTTAAAGTTTAAATCGTTTGCCAAAAAAACCAATAAATAACTTTCTTAGCCCAACTCTAATGACTGGGCACTCTTGCATACATTTTTCAGGTACATTGTACCCTATATGTTCAGCTACAATGTAGTCCTGCACCTCTCCTCCCAGTGAAACTCCAAGTAGATGTTAGTAGCCCTGCTAATCTCTTAGGAAAACAGCCTCTCTCATTATGTAAATGTTGCACCTTGCCTTGCTGTCAGCAAAATCTTGGCCTCAGCCTGATCTGTAGCAGAAGCAGGTTCCCCTCTTCCAAGAATGTAGCTGTGGCTCTAAGTATGCCAGCTGACTGTAGCTACCATAACCCAATGTGGAGTGAGGAAAGATGATTAGGGGACTAGCCTAAGATTCCAAAGACCTGGGTTCAGTTCCCTGCTCTGTCCCAAGGTTATTCAGGGTACGTCCACATTGCAGTTAACCCCGCCCTCAGCTGGCCCTTCTCAACTGACTGCGGCTCAGGCTATGGGACTGTTTAATTGAGGTGTAACCATCCAGGCTCTGGGACACTGTGAGGGGGAAGGATCCCAGAGACCAACCTGAGCCCCAGCATCTACACCTCAACTAAACAGGCCAGCTGACCAAGCCTGGGCCAGCCATGGGAGTTTATTTACAGAGAAGATGAATGCACAGTGCCAGATTTTCAAAGATACTTAGGAACCTAAAGATGCAGATAAGTGCCTAATGTCTTATCTACCTCTTATTCTTTAGGCATTACAATACTTTTAAGAATGTGGATCTTAGTCTCCGTGTGCCTCAATTCCCCATCAGTAAAATGGAGTCAATAGCACTTCCCTACTTCATTGAGGTACTGTGAAGAAAAATACATTATAAATTGTGAGATGTGCAGACACTATGGTGATGGGGGGCCATATACATTCCTGAAAAAGAGTAAACATCTCAGGCACCGTCTAATTAGGGCTTTGCAAATGAGAACAAGGAACTGAATAAGTAACCAATAAAATGCACTGAACACTGCTGTGAAATGTTCTCATTGGTCTGTCCTGCTTGGATGAGATGGTTCAAAGCATGGTAGGTACACCACGAAAGTGGGTCTAGCCTGGAGTTGCCTGAGAACTTCCAAATAGTATCTGTCAAATAAGATGAAAAGAATACAGATGTTAAAACAGCAACCACAAAAATATTGCTATGTATAAAAAATCAGTGTATTGTTTCAAGCTTCTATGACACTAGCACTTGAATGGAAGATTTTACAAGCACTGTGAGATATCACAATTAATTATAAAATATGTATATGCCTTTACATTTCTTTCAGCACAGAGGGTTTTCAATTAACTGTTTTAAGAAACTCTTAAAAAGGAAATCATTGAAATTATAGCCCAGAAAAAGGAACAATATCTGCAAAAATCCCTTTTTTTTTTCACAAGTTATCTAGCATTCAAAGATTCATTTGCCCTCCAAAAGTCATCTTTAGTATTTCTATGCAATGATGTAATTGTAACCAATCCCTCTTATCTTTAGTAGGCTTAATTCAAAATTCTTGGCTCCTGCTTTTAAGAACGATGCCATGGAAATCAAGACAGGGTACAGCATTTAATTTAAGCATATTGACACTGTCTGGTTATCACTGTCAATCTGGAGACAAAGAGGCAGCCCTAAAGGGAACACACTTGCAGGCCTGAAGAGATGGTAAATTCTTCTTTAATCTGAGGATTAAAGATACAAGCCAAATTTTAGAAAACTAGGAGCCTAGAGTTAGGGTTCTACATACATATTCAGGCACCTAGTGGTGGGATTTTCAAAAGTACCTATGTGACTTAGTAACACAAATCCTACTGAAGGTCAGTGGAACTTAGGTGCTTTCAAAGTGTTACCCTAATTTCAGTCTTCTATTTTTGAAAATGTTGGCCGTGGCCCCATCAGTTTTGATTCTCTTTAAAACCCAAGGTAGCTCTAGTAAAGGGGAGATCATGACTAGGCTATAACTGACTATTGAAATCCCCAATAACAGAGAGTGACAGTAGCATGGCACAAACTATTTGTTTTTTATGGGCAGTGGCTCCCCAGAAAACTTGCCAACCAGAGCTGAATGCAGCCTGGTGATCTGAGATCTGTGCATCATACTGTGATGTCAATATAGCACCACAGCCAGCAATTACTCTTCTGACTGCTAAGTATAATAGTCAGCTCCCTTACTTGTTTACTTATAAGCAGTTCACCTTGATCCTTCTGGGTTGGTTTTTTTTTCATCCTGAATAGAACTGTTAAAAAAAATTCCACCAAACAATTTTCCATTGGAAAGTGTTGATTAAGTGAATCATAACTTTTCATAGGAATGTATCAATTACACTGGAATTTTTGAAGAAAAATTCTAAAAATGTTTAGATTCAATAAGGTTGAAGTGCTTTGCCTGACTTTATCATTTTGACTTTATATTAAATTATGTATGTTGAAACATTATTATTATTATTATTATTATTTATTTTATAATATATTTCAAATGATAATAGAATAGAATTTCCATATTTCAAAATTGTTGTTTCAAGGAAAAGTTGACTATTTGTTCTGATTCAACATAAAATGATATTTTGAGATGTTGAATTTCCCATGAAATAGAAATTCTGAGTTTCAACCACCTCTAATACTGTACATATATATTTTTTAAAAATGTCAATTGCTTTCACAAAAATTTGGTACAAAGGAACTTGATGGTCTGGAAGATTGTAAAAGGAGATAGAACCTTTGACTAAATTTGATTAATTGTAGCCAGGTCTGTAAAAGCAAATGTCAAGAAATTCAGTCATCTAAGGGATATGGATGTCCAATTTTCATTCATTTTAATGATAATTCAGCATCTATTTCTCTTAAGCAATTTTGAAGCTCTCAACTAAAGTAATAAGAACATAAGAATGACCATACTATGTCCATCTAGCCCAGTATCCTGTCTTCCGACAGTGGCTAATGCCAGGTGCTTCAGAGGGAATGAACAGAACAGAGCAATTATTAAGTGGTCCGTCCCCTGTCTTCTACTCCCAGTTTCTGGCAGTCAGAGGCTTAGGGATAACCAGAGCATGGGGTTGTGTGCCTGACCATCTTGACTAATAGCCATTGATGGATCTATCCTCTGTGAACTTAATTCTTTTTTGAACCCATTTATATTTTTCGTCTTCACAACATCCCCAGGCAGCAAGTTCCACATGTTGACTATGTGTTGTGTGAAGTAGTACTTCCTTTTGTTTGTTTTAAACGTACCACCTATTAATTTCATTGGTTGACCCCCTGCTTCTTTTGTTATGTGAAGGGGTAAATAACATTACCCTATTCACTTTCTCAACTCAATTCATGATTTTCAAGAGTTCTATCGTATCCCCCCACTTACTCATCTCTTTTCCAATCTGAAAAGTCCCAGTCTTTTCCAACTTTCTTCATATGAAAGCTGTTCCATGCCCTTAAGCAATTTTGTGGCTGAGTCTGTACCTTTTCCAGTTCTAATATATCTTTTTTTGAGATGGGGGGATCAGAACTGCACACAGTATTCAACGTGTGGGCATACCCTGGATTTGTATAGTGGCATTCTGATGTTTTTAATCTTATTATTTATCCCTTTCCTAATAGTTCCTAACATTCTGTGTTAACTTTTTTTGACTGCCGCTGCACATTGAGCAGATATTTTCAGAGAACTTTCTCCAATTATTCTAAGATTTCTTCCTATAGTGGGAACAGCTAATTTAGATCCCATCATTTTGTATGCATAGTTAGGATTATGCTCTCCAATGTGCATTATTTTGCAGTTATCAACACTGAATTTCATCTGCCACTTTGTTGTCCAGATATCCAGTTTAATGAGATCCCTTTGTAACTCTCATCAGTTTGCTCTGGACTAAACTATTTTGAGTAATTTTGTACCATATGCAGATTTTGTCTCCTCACTTACTTTTCCCGTATCATTTATGAATATGTTGAACAGTACTGGTCCCAGTAGTGACCGCTGAGAGACACCACTATTTACCTTTCTCCATTCTGAAAACTGACGATTTATTCTTACCCTTTCTTTCCTATCTTTTAACCAGTTACTGATCCAGAAGAGGACCTTCCCTCGTATACCATGAATGCTTAATATGCTTAAGAGCCTTTGGTGAGGGACCTTGTCAAAATCATTATAAAAGATGCTTTTTGGTGTCATGTGATATGTAGTCTTTTCAGTCTCCTTTTGACACTTATCTATACCATATAAACCAGTAGTTCCCAACCTTTTTGGCTCGAGGGCCACAAATAATTTTATAACCCTGAAGGGTCACCAGTCTATCAGCCCAAAAAATGTATTGACAGATACACCATTAAGGACTACACATCACTACATATTTAAAGTAAACATTTTGGTGCTACTATGCTCAATTTTACATTCACCATTTCACAACTACAAATTACTCATAGTATATCACTCATCTACAGATAGAGCATTAGTGTAAATGAGTGACTGTCACTACACACTAAAGCACACAGCCTGGCAGCTACGCCAAGTGCAGGCCAACCTGAAAGCACTGATTTTAGAGTCCTGCCCATCCTCAAGCATGGTGGATCCTGGCTGCTCCACCAGCAACCTCCCTGTCCCCCTCACTGCAGCCAGATGGAAGTAGTTCAGCAAGAAGGCTGTCTCCTTGCTGATCTCCTGGTCCCATCCCCCTGGCTGCAGCAGGGAAGCCGCATGCGTCCTGTAGCTCCCTACACTCCACCCAGGTCCTTACACAGCGGCTCCCTTCTGCAGTCAGAGGGATGGAAGATCAGTGCTCCTCCCCTCTGACTCCAGTAGGGATCCAGGTAGAGCACTTTGCCATGCTCCCTGCTACAGCCAGGGGAAGGGGAGTGCTGATCTCCTGTCCCTTGGCTGCATCAAAGAGCCTGCACTGGTCTTGTAGCCCCATGGCAACACATTCCACCTGGGTCCTTAGGCAGCAGCTCCCTTCTGCAGCCAGTGGAAGAGGAGCAGCGGGCTACTTTGAAAGCCCACAGGGGCCATGGGTTGGAAACTACTGATACAAGCCATTACGATTGGTAATAGTCTTGTCTGCAGCATTAGCGGGGAAATCAACAACTGAATATTTATGAGGACTGAGCTAGCCTCCTACCCTGACACTTAGCCCCTACAACCTTGGGTTGCAATGTGTTGGTGAGGTGGAATGGAAACGTCTACACTGACCATGCTGGATGCATTCTGTGGATCTCTCTTAGAAACCTTACGTGGTGCAGGCTGACTCAGAATCAGCCTTAATTTTTTGGGCAGCCAGCTAACCAGTTTCTGGCATCTCTTCCCCCACACACATGCCCATTTTTGTCCCTCATCGCTAAGTGTGGCGCAAAAGTAAAGATTCTGGGCAATGTTAGCAAGATGATCCTTCAGTATACATTTCAAACATACTGTAGCTGGTTCACTAGACATTAAAAGACTGTGAGAACAGAAAGAAAGGAGATCTTTATCTAACCCCCAGCCTACTGCTGCATAAGCAGAGCCCAACACTTTGTTCATTTCAACCCTAGTGATCAGCTTAGGCCATCAAGAGTATCTCTGAAAGAAAAAGGGTTTAAAGCGGACTTAAAAAAATAAAATTATAACTCACGGTTCTACACTGCACGTCAAGTTCCGCCAGTTGTGGTCTTTGTAGGACACAAAGGCTGGATCTATGTAAATCCAGCATGTTTCATGAGTACTATAACGGTCACTTAACATTTTTGGGAAAGCAAATTGTGTTCAAAAATCTGTTTGCACAGCTGTTGGTGGATTCAGGCATTAATTGCTTGTTTGGCATTTTTAAACTGTCATGTTGTCATTTTTCAGAATGTACAATGCTTTCCAATGGATGAGATTTATTTGTTGTGAGATATTTAATTATCTGAGGGTGATTTATTTATATGTAACAGGGCAGAGATTAGGGCATAAACATGCTCCTATCTGTTTCACCTTTTATTTTTCCTTCTGCTTTGCTGCCTCGCAAAACAGTCAGGAAATAAGAATACTCTTTCGTTACGTACACATAGAGCATCTTCTAGATTCTCATATGGCATAAGCAACTGTGGAAGAATTCTGGGTTTGTGCTTATATATGGTGTTTTGCCGCAGACTGTCCTACAATGAGAGTGGTGTGGAACCACCAGTGAGAGAACCAAAAGGCAAAGGTTTAAGCCCTGATTCAGGAAAGTATTTCTATTCCAGAAAGAAGTATTGCTTAATTTTAAGCACATGCTTCAATCACATTCATGTCAATAGGCTTAAAGCAAGTACTTAACATTAAGTAGGTCTTAAGTGCTTTTCTGAACAGGGATGGATTTAAGCAAGTGTTTAGGTGGCTTCCTGAACTGGGGCTATTCAGAGGTTCTGAGCAGCCACAGCTCCCATTCTAGTCAACTGAAGCTGGAGGAAGTTAAGGATTTCTGGAAATCAGGCCCTTCGTGTCTCAGGAAGGAATTGTGCTTCTGAGATTTCCCCAGCAGGCAGCAGATACTGTTTCAAATCTTCACGGAGAGCAATATGCACTACCCTCATGGCCAGTCACCACCACTGGTTCAAGATCAAAACAGGCCAAAATCCAAATAGAGATGAGTTTGCATTTCTCCCCTTACCTAGCATGATATGACTCAATCACAATGGAGATAAACAATGCAGAGTGATTCAAAAGATCTTATCCTGGAAGCAAATTGGAAACTTCTTTTAGCAAGAAACACTTGACTCTGAAACTGTTAGCATGTATCCCATTCAAAACATCAAACAACTCTGTTAATCACTCAAGAGCCAAAAAGTGCTAAAGTTATGTTGAAAGTAGAACTGGTAAAAAAACAGAACGAATGAGCCAGGGGAAATTCCAAGATTTTAAAATTTTGTTTCATCTCAAGTATAACTCTGAATTTTTTTGCAAAATGATATATTGGGTTTTTACCTTACTAAAACATTTCAATACTTTCCCATAGACATTTTAGATGAAATCACAGATATTATGCTGGGGGGCTGGTGAAACCTCATTAACACTGGTGGAAATGTAAAAAGCAGCTAAGTTCCTTCATGGAATAGATATCCGAAAAAATAGGAGTTACCACCCACATCACTGGCCATAAGTGTTTAGGAATGAGTGGAGGGGCTTGACTTGGGGCTGAATACATACACATAAGGCTGGGTAACGTTTGAAGAAACTGTGTGTGACAGAGTAATGCCATGGCCAGGGGTGCCTCTGCAGTGCCCCACCCTTTTTTCCCCTTCTCCAATGCTCCTTAAACAAACTTAACAGTCAAATGAAATGAAACATTCCTCAGCTATACAGTGTCTATCCAGGCCCTAACCTCACTTCAGTGTCTCTCTCTGTCCTTAGTTGGGGTGGGGTTCCCAGCCCTCTTTCCTGAAGCTGGGTCACAGTTCAATGTCTTTTCAAAAGCCAATCTGATTCATCATCGTCACCGCCACCACGGCTCCAGCTGCTTCTTAAGCTTTTGCTTCCTAAGCATCCCTTCTTACTGAAGCCACCTGCTGCTCTTTAGAGGGAATCAGGTACTCCCACACTGATGTGCCTCAGCATTGGCTAGTCCTGAGCCCTTCCACCATTAAGGGGTGAGCCATCCTATTAGCAGAAGAATCACCACAGTAGCATACACAGAAAGCAGCAAGAAAAACCCAGAGACAGCCAGAAAAACACTTTTAGTATGACCCTCAGAAAAGCTGAGAGAGAAAGCTTTTTGAGCAGGGCACTAGTTGGAAAAAGGCTTGGAACTGTGAGCAAAGAAATTGTGTTCTGGAGAAAAGGACTCTGTGTACATTCTTTGTAAATAAACAGGACTGCTTCAAATAAATACCTGACTCCCTCATTCATTTCTCCTCCCCAGGGAAACCATCCGCAAGATCCTGAAAACTAGTGAACAGGTCAGGTCAGCAAGGTAACAACAACATTCCAATGTTTTGATTGCATTGTCTGACAGAAAACTGTTCAGTCGCAAAAGTTTCGACCAGCTCTAGCTGAAAGCCTGTACATGAAAACTTAAGCTCAAACCATGAAAAATCATACATTATTTACTACAGGGTTTATTTTTAATTAACTTCGGTGGAGTGGTATTGAATTCCAGCCAGTAATAGAGACCCATTTTATGTGCATTTCATAAAGGGTGATGACTGTCTACAGTTCATGACCTGCTCTCAGAAAATATATTCAGTATCAACATTGCTATGTGCTGATAGCTGAACTAAGAGAGGTTATTGCAAATAACAATGATAGAATTTATTAAGTTAATTCATCTAACCCCATTCCAGGCTGTGGTAATGATTTTGTTACACAATGAATTCTGCAAGGAAAACTATATTTATGTGCTATTCTACATTGTAAAACAAAATCAGTACAGAAATGTCCTGTGCAAGTTTAGTGGGACACACTGAAGATAAGGAAGTGGTAAATATGGCAAGGGGCTAATAAAATAAAATATACAAAGAGGATTTAATAAGAGATCTAGCCACCTCAACACCCGAAATAAAAATGTTTATGGTAACTTCTTTTCTAAAGTAATTTTTCCACAGAGGGGAAGAAAAATATAAAATCAAACAAAGAGAAAAGGCAGCTGTTACAGAGGGCTAAATTACCAAAAAGAGGCAAGCTCAATGTTAAGCAGAAAAATTGTGTGCACAAAACAGCAACTGGGATTGTATTGCAATTCAGCTAACTTCACCTGTAAATAACCTAAATATCCATTAACTTGTTCATTTATCTACATATACAGTTATGAAAATTGCACTTACTGTATAATCAGAAATGCACTTTTCAATGTACTATTTTGCACGTGAGCCTTGGATCTCCATTTTTTAAAATTACACCCAACTTTTCAAATGAGCCAAGAAAACCCATGATCTGGTCATTAGTATTATCAAAATCCAAACAGTGTTATTAAAACCCTTCTTCATGGTAGATGTGGTGTCACTTGACCAAATTTCAGTCACGGTGGCAATATTCTGCATAACTGTAGTTTCATTTGTACAAGTTATTCTTCATTTCATACTCTTACAAAAAACATCAATTTTTTGTGTGTATATATAAATTATCATAATGGTCACACTGATTGTGACCACTATTGCTAAGGTTGCAGCAGAGTTTTCAAACACACTAATCAATTTCCAATGTCTACCTAGTCACAATAGGCCTCTAAATGTTCTTCTTTTCCTGTATTGTTTGTTAAATATAACACTGTAGTATTTTATTATGAACATAGAAATAAATGCCATAATATAGGGAGGATGTGCAATGTGCTAAAATAGCAGGAGAAACCTTAACATTTGTAAATTATGCAAATGTGATGTCTTGATTTTGCAACCAAATCATTGCACTGAACACTTTTCAGTGGGGTATATGGTGCAATCCATTTCTTGTCTGCAACCTCCAGGAATCTATTCTGAAAACAATCCTCCACCAACAGACACACCTATAGGGATGCTGAAGTAAGAATTTTAGGATTTGGCCACTACCATACAGTCTTTTCAATACCTGCACACCCACCCCAACACATAGAGAAACTACGACTTCAGATAACAGCTGAATTTTTGGTTGTTTGACCAGGTTGAACGAAGAAAATTCACATCTGAAGTTCATTCACAGCTAATTATTTAAGATATAATTTTGGCTCACATCTTTGGGGTAGATTCACAAAGATACTTCTTAGGCTGTGCAATGCCTGACTCTTAGGCACCCCACTGTATAGTGGACTTCTCAGCTCTGATTTAGATATCTGAGGTTCTCCATGTACCAAATGGGGTGCGTTAGGTACCTAAGAAATCCAGGAAGCTGCCTCACCTAGCCAGGAGTGAATTACAGAATTCGGTGGGACATAGGTCCAGATCTTCAAAGGTATTTAGGCATCTAACTCTCATTGATCTGGGCCTTAGGTGCTTGAATAAAGAGCCTGTCTTCACTTGTGATTCTCAACTCTGCACCCTCCCCTAGAATTAACTAGCTAAATCAGGTTAGCCCTTTCTTGTGTAAAATCAGACACTCACCCCAGAATAGCCTAGAGCCCTCCTCTGTGAAGTGGGGGACCCCATTCAAATCCCTGTTCTGCCTGGTTTATAGCAGGGACATGATAATAAGGCAGTCACTCCTCTGTGTTGATGATTACACTGGACAACAAATTTTTTTCGAAAGTGTTGCTTCCTCAGAAATTTTTTTTGTTTATGCTAGACCTCTTGAAGCGGAACACAAATATAATTTCAGACTACTTGTATCACATAGGTATTTGGAGAAACAAGAAATTGACTTTTATTGAATGTAATGTGTTTACTCGCATAACGGTGCTGACATTTTGCAATAGTTCAACTGAGCTAAAAATATTTTGTTAATGATTTTCGTTTGTACTCAGTGTCTGAGACTTCTCGTTTAAGTGTCCAACAATAATCGGCCAGCATTGATGGATTTCAGTTGCCCTGATACTGTTTTTCCATGATCGCAATGTCCTGGTGAAACCTTTCACCATGCTCATCACTGACTGCAGCAAGATTTGCAGGGAAGAAGTCTAAATGCAAATGCAGAAAATGAATCTTTAGTGGCATGTTGCACTTCATGGTTTTGTATGCTTGAAGCATGTTGTCAACCAGCTGCACGTACTTTGGTGCTCTGTAGTTGCCAAGAAAATTTTCAACAACACCCTTGAATGCCTTCGTGTGATTTTCTCCAGTTCTTGGAACTGCCTGTCATTGATGACCTTTTTGATTTGTGGACCAACAAAAATGCCTTCCTTAATCTTGGCATCAGTTATTCTGGGAAACATCTGTCTCAAATATTGAAATCCTTCACCTTCCTTGTTTATCGCTTTCACAAAATTTTTCATCAGTTTGAGTTTTATGTGACAAGAAGGCAAAAATATCTTGGTTGGTTCAACAAGTGGTTTATGTGCCATGCTTTTCTGCCTTGGAACCAACTGCTTACGGAGTGACCAGTCCTTTTTAATATAATGAGACTCTTTAGCACAGCTGTCCCATTCGCAAATGAAACAACAGTACTTGGTGTATCCAAGCTGCATTCCTAGTAGCAGTGTGACTACTTTCAGATCACCACAGATGTTCCAGTTGTAGTTGCTGTACTGTATGAGTTTCAACAAAACTTCCATATTTACATAGATTTCTTTCATGTGTACTGCATAGCCGATTGGTATTGAAAGGTGGGCATTGCCATTTGTAACAACACAGCTTTCAGGCTTAACACTGACAAATCAATAAAAAGACGCCATTGTTGTTGGTCTTTCTGGCAACCCAAAGCAGTGAACAGCCCATCAATGTCAGTGCAGAAACACAGATTATAAATCTGACCAAAGAATTGTGTCAAATCTTCTTGGCGGCTGCGAAAGACAGAAATGTTCATGCCTGATGACAGTAGACTCCATCCTTGCAGTCTTGAACCCAGTAATTCTGCTTTTGCCTTTGCCAAACCCATGTCCCTGACCAGGTCATTTACCTCAGATTGAGTTATCAGATGAAGCTCACTCAACGTAAATGGTTGATGAATGGTAAATGGTTGATGAAGCTCACTCAACGTAAATCTGGATCAGCGTCTTTTTCCATTCCTGGCTCGTGCATCATGGCATCTTTGTCTGCCTCCTCTAGGCTCCATGTCTCTAGTGGCTTCGGTACTGGAAGACTGTCATCATGCGGCACAGGTCTCATGGCTGAAGGGAGATTGGGGTATTCAGTGGATTTCTTGTTTTTAGCAGAGAACCCAGACACATTGGTCAGACAGAAGTAACAGTCTGTCACATGATCCTTCTGCTTTCACCATATCATCGGGATAGCAAATGGCATTGACTTCCGAGTACCTCTGAGCCAAGCTCTAAAATTGACAGCGCATGTTGTGCAATAAATGTGAGGACCCCAGGCTTTGTCCTAATCACCAATTTTACAGCCAAAGTAGAGTTCATACGCTTTCTTAATACGTGCAGTCATGCGCCGTCTTTAAGATTTAAGCGTATATTCTCCACTAATGTAACAGAACGTATCGCAGCTGTTGCGACATTGGTGAGACATTTTGCTATCATGAATCCTCCTGAAATACAATTGCTTTATTATTGTGAGTACACACAATATGCTAGGCGCATAGAGCATGCGCATCAACATGAATGCAAACTGATATAAATGCAATGCATAGAACGGCAGGTGCAAAATGCTTTTATAGCCTTTCTAAAACCTGTCCTGTCAGCATCCATCCTGCCTAAGCCTTAGCATTCCCACTGCATGTTGTGTGGCCTGCACTAGGTCCAGTGTCACTGCATGCCCAGGCATTCTTGGACACAAGATAGAAAACTTTTCAGCTTACATTGTGGGCAACATTTTAATAGACTTAAATTATGAATTGAAATAACAAATAAAGGCAATTTAAAAAAACGGTACGTGATAGGGAAATTTCATGGTGATTTTCATAATCAGCAGCCCAAAATCAATAAGATACACCCAAAAGGATTCAGGAAGCAAAATCTTTATTGTCCAGTGTATTAGTGTTTGTGCATTGAATGAACTCCATCCTCAATATTTAAAATACATCGGAATAGGTACAGTTCAGGTTTTTTTTAAATTAATAATCAATAGATTATTCCACTCACTGGATAAAATTGGCTACATAAATGAAGTGTTTTTAAAAATGACATCATAAAGTTCATTATTTGTAAGAAAACATAATCAAGCCAGTCAATCATCTCTCTATAACTTAACTAACTGACCTTACATATTCTCCTACTTAATATTCATGAATAAAGTAAATGACAACTCAGACTGGCATTCTCACCCCCTGTCTAATAATAGCCTGTAGTAATCATGCTAAAGAATTCATGAGTTAATTAAAATTCACAGGAGTTGACAGTGGAAGAATGTAAGGAGTACAAATAGAGCCTTCCATTTAATTCAATCACCGGTTAATTTGATTTACCATTTAATCTTAACAAAACACCCAAAATGAAATAATTGGCATTAAAACAACTTTCACGCTTTGGAAGTGGTTCTGTCTTGCATCAGGTTAAGTCATGTGTAAAGCCATTGAAGTTCGTAGTGTTACCTGGTGTAAAATTTGTGTGAGAACATAATAAAGCCCATTATTTTATTTAGTATTATTTCTTGTATTACAGTAGCACCTAAGGTCCAAACCAAAATCCGGGTCCTGCTGTGCTTGGGAGCACACAAACACATAATGAGATACAGCCCCACCCCTTACTGATGTATCTTAATCTGCGTAAGCAGGTATCATTAGATGATTCAATCGCTGGCTACAGAGCCCAGTTTTGCAACCCTACCTTGTAATGAGTAGAAGAAAATCCTTCAGGATAGCCTCTCTATATTCCTGAGTGGGTCTTCCACTTTGGAGTATATGCATTCTTCTGTACCATTGTTATTTTGTTGATCATCAATGTATGACAAGCTCTTGCCCTATATATTAATTCAAAGCCCTTCTGTTTCATGATGTCTTCCATGTTTGCGAACATCCACACGTGATTCCATCATATACCAAGTGTATTTGACTGTAGCATCTCTTTCTCTCTCTCGCTCTCTCTCTCTCTCTGTGTCTTCTGATTATAAATTCTTCCAGGCAGGGACTATGACTTTATGTTTATTTTATGACTGCAACACTCTATGAATTTACGGTAAAATATAAACAACATCAACAACATAGATTTGGAATTGGTGATGAAAAGTAGAACTACTCATATTGTGCATGTAGATCATGTATTATCTGGTTTTTTATACCATGTTCATCACTCAGCACTTTTAAAGTATCTATTCTCCTTCAAATGTAGTATATATGATTTTTTTTCTCCCCTCCCTCCCACACAGCAAGATTTTGTATTTTATTTGTAGCGACTATTGCATCCTGCTTGGAAGTCAGTGAGATTCATGGTAATTCTGATGTACTGTGGAGGTGAAAGACAATCTTGGCCCAATTGCCAAGAAAGCACTGCTCCCTGAACTCTTTGCCCCCCCCCCCAACCTCCGCAAATCATTGCCTCCATTTTCAACAGCACAGAGAATTAATTGATAAGTAAACTAGTGGAACTGCGATCTGAACAAGAAAGGCATTTTTGTGGCTAAGGCACAGGGCAGACGAAAGCAGAGAACATCAGGAAACTTTGGTTTTATTCCCCTCTTCCACTGACTTCCTCTGGGACATTAGGCAAGTCATTTAGCCTCACCATACCTCAGTTTCCCTATTTGCATAATGTGGATGATCTTCCCTACTTCACCAGCTTTTTATGAGGGCTGATTCATTAATATTTATAAGGTACTTTGAAGTACCAGAATGGAAAGTGCTATAGAAATTATAGTCATTTTTCTAAAATTTAATAATGTATCAATAGGAAGAAAGAGCAAATGATATCTCCATTATTTTTATAGGGGGAATTTCTTTTTGTGTAGTTTCTTTTCAGCTACTCTTCTCGCTTTAACTTAAATTTTATTTTCAAGGTTAAAAAATAAAACCCTTACAATGTATTCTAGTTTCTGAATTCATTTTAAAACCAAAATACAAAAGGGACCCTACTTGAAATGATTGAAGATGGGTTCAGTGAATGGGCAGAATTAAGGACTGAGTCTGAAGATGTCTCAAGGACTGAGATAGCAATCAGTGTATTATCAGCAGAAACCAAACAAAGACATGTCCACAGTAAGAATCCTTTAGAAGAACAAAATATAGATAAATGTATCAGGTTCCGTGTCCTATTTGCAGCAGGACAGTTTGTCTTGTAGTAAGGTCGGTGTCTAGAGAGTGACCAGCTAGCAAAAGAAAATGATGTGAAAGCTTGGCAAAGTTTTTCCTTGACCTTCTGCACCCTTCCCTAACCACTCGCTCAGAGCCGGGGTGTATTAAGAGCCAGATTCATCCCTGCACAAGCACAGGAAGCAGCACAAGGAAGGAGGTGAGGTGAGGTGCAGCCTTCTGCCCAGGCTTTGGTGTGGGTCACTTCAGCCCCTGACAGAGGGTTGAACCGGTCTAACTTGCACCTCTACTTCAATGACTGGTTAGGGGCTTTGCAGGGGTGAAGAATAGAATGTGCCAGCCAAGCCCCCTTTTATTCTTGATCCGCCCACTGCCTTTCCTCTTTTCCACCCCTGGCCCACTCCAGAGTGTCCCCCATTCCCAGGCCTGATGCAAAAGCAGTGCATAGCTGGCAGAACCAGTTCTACACCTGGGCATAAACAGACACTGCACCAGGGGTAATTCCCCCAGGGACCCTTATACTTCTCCTACGGTGCCACTGGAGCTGCCTAGATGATGTAAAGATGATAATAAATAATAAATAGGACCCCAGCTGAGCACTCCCTGATATGCCCCCTCACAGCCAGGGCTGAACAAAGAGGGCTTATGACTCCCTACCCCCTTATTCTCCTGTGTCCCCAAATGAGGGCTAACCGCAACGTTGCCTGTAATCAGAGAAACAGACGTAAGGGTACCTTAGCTCAGTTAGTGCATGCATGAAGCTCTCTTTCACACACTCCTTTTGAGCAGGGTCATTAAAGCCGAGAACTCGGAGGTTCTGTTTGGAGCCCCAGGAGGCCTGTAGACCCCATTACCCTCGTCTTTTCATCTTCTCAAAGGATCCTTGCTCCCGCTTGACGCACATAACTAGTGCCTCAGATCTCCACAATAGCTGTGCACACAGAGCTTTTAATGTAAACCTTGTAAAAACCACTCGGCTGGTGCAGAACGCCCCAGAAACACGCAAGTGGTGTGCACCTGCCAGCACGCTGACACTCCTGAGTAGAGCGCAGCTGGCGTGGCACCACCTGGAGTGGGTAACCCATCGCCTATTTACTGATCTCAGTGTGTTGTGAATATAGAGGTAGATTTTGCCGTTGTTCAGTGTAAGGGGAGATGCACACCTGCACCACCCCAGGACCCCCCCAGGGAAGGAATTGCTGTGCAGATTCCTTCCCTCTGCATTTCTACTTAGTCAAGGTTTTCTCTCCCCACCCATCTCCTCCCTGCCCACCTCCTCAAGTGATAGAGCCTGGGCACATAGCCCCTGCTTTTAGTGGAACGCTTCTCCTTCCTCCAGCTCTGGCTGTGACATGGGGACAGCAGTAGCCTGGCCCGAGAGGAGCATGACTGTCCAGCTGTATTGGGTTGGGCTACAATATTGCTTGAGCTGATGAGAGTGCATCATAATATACTAGGTCAGACCAATGGTCCAGCTAGCCCAGTATCCCGTTATCCCTCAAGGGCCAGGCCAGGTGCTTCAGATGGAATGAACAGAACAGGACAATTATTGACTGATCCATCTGCTGCTATCCACTCCTAGCATCCAGCCATCAGAGGCTTAGGGACACCCAGAGCATGGGGTTGTAACACGGAGCATACTGGCTAATAGCCATTGATGGACCTATCCTCCATGAACTTACTTAAATTCTTTTTTTAAACAAATTATACTTTAGTCCTTCACAACATCCCCTGGCAACAAGTTCCACATGTTGATGTGTGTTGTGTGAAAACATATTTCCTTATGTTTGTTTTAAACCTGTTGCCTATTAATTTCATTGGGTGACCCCCTGGTTCCTGTCTTATGTGAAGGGATACAAACCACTTTCTTATACAGTTTCTCCACGCCATTCATGATTTTCTAGACCTCTACTATATCCCCCCTTAGCCATCTCATTTCTAAAATGAACAGTCCAAGTCTTATTAATCCCTCCTCAAATTTATGCCCATACAAGGTGGGCATGCAGTATATGTACTCTACATACCGCCAAAAGGAGTATGCAGTATAGACATACCCTAAATTAGGGGCAGCTTCCTGTGGTAAAATAGGATGGACACAGGGTGTTTTGTTTGTTTTCCTTAAACAAAAAATAGGTTCCATATTTCCTTTGATTTGACTTGTGCTTTACTATAGCCTACTTAAATGCTCTCAAATAACTTGATCTCCGTGAGTTCCTCGGGTCTATTAGTGTGAGTGCTCACCAATGTAAATGTGGCACAATCTAGCTCTTAAATACTTTTTGCAGTGCTTGCTTGAATATGCGTGCCATATTGCTGAAGGCAGCATTGACTCCCTAAACTGCCCACTGGGGGAAGAAGAAAGCAAGTTACTTACTTACTGCCTTTGGGTTGAACATGTGTGGCAGAATGGGGGGGAGGGGCAATATTTCAGTCTTGCCTCAGACAAGCATATAAATATATATAAATTCACACATCCCATGGCCCTAGAGGAACAGATACAGAAAACATTTGTCCTGTAATTTTTTGCTTCATATTTTTTCAGCAGTTGGATTCCATGGTGATAAATGCCTTATTATGGTATGATGGCACTCATTCGATAGTTCATGTGGCAGCTGAGCTTCTGTTCTAAAACAGATTTTGGACCCCTTTATAAAATCCACAAAAAATTCATATCAACTTTCACAGATTAGATCTGAAGCCAAGGTGGGATTTCCCTACAAAATTTGAAGTTGGTTGTGGAGAAGGGATAAAGAAGGGAGAGAAAGAGAGAATGGAAAACAGCAAGAAATTAAGATATGGGTGCAATTCTTAATGTGCAGCTATGAGGGGGTAGAGTCTAAAATGGTCCTAAACTATTTTTAGTCTCACTTAATCCTAGTGGTAGCTGGGGACAGAAGCAGCCCGCAGCATAAATTGGAACAATCACAAAGCTTCTCTAACCTCGCCCTTGCTAGAACAGCCTCCCTAGGGTCCATGCAGTTGGCTAGGAATCAGTGGAGTACATCCTAAAATCATAGAAATGTAGTACTGAAAGAGGCCTTGTTGGTCATGGAGTCCAGTCCACTGCACTGAAGCAGGACTAAGTATTATTTATGCCATCGCTGACATACGTTTGTCTCACCTGTTCTTAAAACCCTCCAGTGATAGAGATTCCACAACCTCCCTAGCTAATTTGTTGCAGTGCTTAACTATCCTTACAATTAGGAAGTTCTTCCTAATGACTAACCTACATTTCCCTTGCTTCAGTTTAAGCCTATTACTTTATGTCCTGTCCTCAGTGCTTAAGAAGAACAATTTATTATCCTCGTCTTTATAACAAGTCTTTATCTACTTGAAAACTGTTATCATGTCCCCCTTCAGTCTTCTTTTCTCCAGACCAAACATACCCAGGGGTTTTTTTCAATTTCTCCCCTTAGGTCATGTTTTATAGCCCTTTAATCATTTTTGTTGCTCTCCTCTGGACTTTCTAGAATTTGTCCACATCTTTCCCAAACTGTGAAGCCCAGAAGTAGACTCAGTATGCCAGTTGAGGCCTTATCCATGCTGAGTAGAGTGGAAGAATTACTACTTGTGCTTACAATATTGCTGCTAATACATCCCAGAATGATGTTCACTTTTTTGCAATTATATTGTTGACTCATATTTAGTTTGTGATCGACTGTGACCTCCAGATCCTTTTCTGGAGTACTCCTTCCCAGGCAGTCATTTCCCATTTTGTATTTGTGAAATTGCTTATTCCTTCCTAAGTGTAGTACTTTGTATTTGTCCTGATTTGAATTTCATCCTATTTATTTCAAACCGTTTCTCCAGTTTGTTAAGACAATTCTGAATCGTAATCCTGAACCCCAAAGGGCTTGCAACCTCTCTCAGCTTGGTATTTTCTGCAAACTTTATAAGTGTACTCTCTATGCTATTATCCAAATAATTTATGAAAATATTGACTAGAACTGGACCCAGAAAGATAACTGAGAGACCCCATTTGATGTGCCCTTTCAGCTTGATTAAGAACTATTGATCATTACTGTCTGAGTACACTTTTCCAACTAGTTGTGCTCCCACCTCCTAATAGGTTTGTCCAGACTATATTTCTCTAGTTTGTTTACAAGAAGGTCATATGAGACAGTATCAAAAGCCTTACTAAAGTCAAAATAATATCACATTATTCTCTTCCAGGTGCTTACAAACTGATTGTTTGATTATATGCTCCATTAGCTTTTGGGGTACCGAAGCCGATTGCTCTATAATTTCCGGGCCTTATTCTCCTTTGTATAGATAGGTACTATATTTGCCCTTTTCAAGTCCTCCGGTATCACTCTTGCTGTCCACAAGTTCTCAAAGATAATTGCTAATGGCTCTGAGATTGCTTCAGTCAGTTCCCTAAGTATTTTAGGATGTATTTCATCAGGCCCTGCCAAAATGAAGACATTTAACTTGTGTAAACCCATGTCTACACTACAGACCTCTATTGGTATAACTATATTGCTCAGGTAGATGAAAAATCCACACTCCAGAGCAACGTAGTTATACCAGTCTAACCCCCAGTGTAGACAGTGTTATATCGACAGGAGAGCTTCTCCAATCAACATAGCTACCACCTCTTGGGGAGGTGGATTAATTATGCTGATGAGACAAGTTCTCCCATCAAGCATAGGAGCATCTTCATTTAAGTACTACAACAGCACATCTACAGCAGTGCAGCTGCACTAATGCAGCATTTTAAGTGTAGACCTGACCTAAGTAATTCTTAACTTGCTCTTTTCCTAGTTGAGCCTCAGATCCTACCCCATTTACACTGGTGTTCAGTATGTTGGTCATCCAATCACTGCTAACTTTTTTGGTGAAAATTGAAATAAAAAAGACATTTAACATTTTGGTCATTGTTGCATTTTCTGTTATTGTTTTTCCCTCCCCATTGAGTAATGAGCCCACTTTTCCTTGGTCTTCCTCTTGCTTCTCATGTATTTGTAAAATGTTTTTTGTTGCCCTTTATGTCCCTAGCCAGTTTAATCTCATTTTTTCCTTGGCCTTTCTAATTTTGTCCCTACATGCTTGTGGTGTTGGGTTTTGTTTTTTAAATTCATTCTTCATAATTTGACCTAGTTTTCACTTTTTGTATGATTCTTTCTGGCGTTATGCCCCTCCAAACTACATCCAGGGCTGGTGCAGGTTGACGATCTGGCACATACCCCTGCCCTTGGTAACCAGACTCTTAGTATCTGGTCAACACAGCCAGGTTCCCTTTCTGACCAGACTTTCCAGTTGAAAACCAGACACCTGGCAACTCTAAATGGGACCCATCCAGCAGGAGTGCTCAGTGGATGCCTAATAGATCAGGTCCCGCACAGAATTTAGTTGGCCAAATGCCTATCATCCCCTGGCTTGTGAATGGCTTTGGGGCCTAGGTGGGAGACAGGCATCCAGATGCCTACAGGGAGAGAGCAGTGTGCCTGCTCAGTGGCAGAAACATAGGCACCTTGGAAAATTTACTGCAAAAACTTAGGTGTCAAGTGAGTTCTGGTTCCTACAAGATTCAGCAGAAGTTTTCTGGATCTCAATAGAGCCAAAACTGGGATTTAGGAGCCTAAACCTGATATTTAGGTGCTTAAGTCTGGGATTTAGGCTCCTAAGTACCTTTATGGATCCCACCCTAAGATCCAGCTCCAGGTAAGGAGCTATCCCTTAATGCTTATTTACAGAAAAATATTGCACCATCTATTAGAAAATTGGTTGGCTTGCTCTGCTTGCCAGCATAGACAGATGAAGTTGCCATGACTAATCTTCTTTCCTGTCCCTGTTGGGGCAGTATGTGTCCCACAAGTAGTCCATGTTACTACAGCTGTGCCCTGCTTATGGGAAGCAGAGTGAAGATCATGTCTTCACTCCCATGCACACCAGCTTAAGGGATGAGGCCGCCATCAGGTCCATTGAAATACTCTGCACTGCACTGCAATTTTATAGAAAGAGATGGAGAGATTGTTTGGATCAAAGTCATCATGGATGTAGCTGCACTGTCTTCTGTGAAATTACAGCAGGGATGTATTAAGCCCAAAACATTGAAGAGAGAAGGGAATCTCTGGTAGAGCTTTTACCTCCATTGGAAAGAGTATAGGGTGGATACTGACAATGAAAGTGAAAGGATATAGGGCTACAAAATTATGAATAGGTGTTGCATAGAATGGACAAAAAAGCCCAACAACATGAACTGCAAAACCTCTAGTCAATTTTTTTTAAATAATTGAGCCTGCTGCTATATTTAGACCAGCCTGAACGTAAAAACTGTGAGCTATTCCAATCTAGGAAATTATTTTAAAGACTAGAGTAAAACAAATTGTTTTCCCAGTGCAATGTCATATTTTAAATAACTATAACTTATATTGGTATCATAATAAGAACATCAAAACACTGAAATCTCTATGAGAATTTTTAATTGCCTGTCAGTCACCAGGAATATTATAAGTAAATTACAACCAAGAATACAAGGTTAGTGGCTACAATTGCTTATGAAAACTTCATTATGAATTTCTTCAACTTCAAGCATTTTGGCCAGATTGTGCCCTCACTTATAGGCAAATTCCACAAAATCAATAGGATCATGCAGTTGTAATCAAAGGCAAGAAATGGCCCTTTATTTCATCTGTGAGTTAATGGGAATCTATACCGTTCTGCCCAGCCAACCTTAACAGAGTTTCCAGATTTATTAACCTTTCTGCTTTTTAATTCAAACAAACTGCAGTACATTAAAGAACTGGCTCAATTAATAATCATAACAAGTTAACCAACATATTGTTGTGGAACACAGCACTGAAGCTGCACATGGAATTTCCACTGATTCCATATGAATGCTGTGTTTAGTATACTATAGGTCTGGGGAAGTGTATAGTCCTGAGTATGCACTGGATTAGGGCTTTAGAGAACCCCCCCCCCAAAATCTATGCTGGCACAAGAGGATTCCATATATGTTATATATTTGTTTCATTATAACTATTCTTTTTCCCATCTCTATGGTCCATCTCTCTCAAGCTCGTCTACGCACATGTATTGCAACATGGGAGCTTATTGGGTATTGTTATGTCTTTTAATCATGCTGGGTAAAAATTCACTTCATTTGCATTAAGCCTGAGTAACTGGGCTTTATATAGGTGAAGAGACTAGGGTTTGATGAGGGGAAATCCATCCCTCAAGCTGTGGCTAGGGCACAGGGCTGAAACAGAATCATTCTTTAGATTTCCCCTCTTCTTTTTGCCTGTGGGAGGGGACAATCAGGATCATTATTTTATAATTAATAGTGCTTACAGACAAAAATGCAAAGAAAGTCCCTGCCTGGAATAGCTCAGTCTAGGGTGATCAGATGTCCCAATATTTTATAGGGACAGTCCAGATACTTGGGGCTTTGTCTTATAAAGGTGCCTATTACCACCCCCCAATCCCATGTCCCAGTTTTTCACACTGGCTATCTGGTCACCCTATCAGTGTTAGAACAGACAACGAGCAGATAAAGGATGGAACACAAGGTGTATCAAAAAGTGACTGTGCTGAGCTACTTAGAATCATCATTTTAGTTCCACTTTTGTATTCATCTATCGGCTATATTCTCTATATATTTTTGAACGAGGGGGGTTATTTAGGCACCAATCTAAAAAGGGTTTGAAGTAACTCTCCCACAGGTTGAATTCAGCCCCAATCCTGCAGTGACTAAGCTCTGCAGAGGTGCAGGGGTCTGACGGAGTGGAGCTCACTGTGGGATCCTAGTTAGCGCTTACCAAGATGATGACTGTTGTGACGCAGTGTTGACACCTGTCTTCCGGGAGCAAGACTGATACTATCAACGCATTTGCTTTGCTCATCCTTACCAATTTTGAAAAAAAAAAAAAAAAAAAGCTGGGTACGGACACTAAAACGAAGTAGTGATACAATGCCAACTCATTTCACCTCAGCCTCATAGCTGCTATCAATCTGCCACCATTTTTTGACTCTATGGACCTGGATCAGAATCAAACCAGTGATCTAGAGGTGAATGGCTGAATAGCTCATTACTAGTCCCAACATCTGTCTTGACACTTTCTAGTTCAATTTGTGCTAAAGGTAGAAATTCAGTGTTCACCAAATGACAAAAACCAAGGAGGTGGAGGGGCAAGGTAAGTGAAGTAATATCTTTTATTGGACCTGAAGAAGAGCTCTGAGGAGCTTGAAAGCTTGTCTGTCCCATCTACAGAAGTTGGTCCAATAAAAGAAATGACCTCACACGCCTTGTTTCTCTAAATATCCTGGGACTGACAAGGCTACAACAACAGTGCACACAAAAACCATGGGGTAGTCTTAAGTTTTATCTGGCAGAAGATGTGTAATATCATATTGACAGCTTTAAGTAAATCATATGTATGTTCCAGTGATGTCCAAAAGAAGACAAACACATTTTCCGTTGCATGCTGCTGTCATAATATTAGCTCCCAGTGACATTAAAAAGAATAAAATAAAATGAATAAAGAAGAGAAAGACTTTGGCAAGTTAGAAGGCTCTTGGCTTGTTTCAGAAGTTTTGATGCTACATATATTGCTCTACTGCTATGTAACCTTTGGAAGAGCCTTAGATTCAGTGTGCACTTTGAACAGATAAAACAGACTCTGCCAATGACTTTTGGAAGAAAACGCACTACACAGATACAGAAAAAAAAATCAAGTGAAGTGGAAAAAAGACCAAAAATAGATGTGAGGTCTATCAAGAAAGCCATGTTTAGAGAAGTGTTATCTGGATTATAACAGCAGTGGATCTGGAGCTGCTCAGAGGTACAGGAGACCTGTATTCTAGCTCCAGCATGATCAGTGGGATGCCAGCAAACAGCCTGCTGGTTTCACAATGTTTTTATTTGTGTGGGACGGGGTGGTGGTGCAGTTGTGTTGTGAGGAGAGTAGCTAAACAGAAAGACAAAGGAAGAGTAGAGGGAAGAGTGAACCTGAAGTGCAGAGATTGTGAGGGGGACTGTTGGAGCAAACAGTTCATCAGTACAAGAGAGAGAATCTCCAGGGAGAGAATGGTGTGGCAGCAACGGGGGAGGCTGCTTCTGCATCTGCTCTGCCAGCTGGAGAGTTTGGGAGGTGCAGGGTTTGCTCCTGTCTGGAATATTTCTCTTGCCTGAGCCCACATGGGTCTTAGTTCCCCTGGAATGGTTCGGCAGGGAATCATCCCTGAACAGTTCTTGGTCCCTGCGGCACTGAGGTGAAGGGTTGGGTCCAACTGGACTCCATCTTTCCCTCCTTCTCTTTTCCTGATGGTGCAGTGGTGAGGCTGCTTCTTTGTCTTCTCTGCCAGCTTGAGAGTTTCTCTAGGTTGTCTGGCTGTTGGCTCTGCCCTGGAATTTTTCTGTGGCTCCAGCCCACAACCCTTGTATGCAGGTATATATGTTTTTTGACAAGACATCATTACTTTCCTAAAGCAAAGAAGAAATAATTGTGCTGTGAGCACAACGTCAAGAGTCAAGAGAATTTTTAATAAAAACTCATAATAATTAAAGGGATGTTATAGGGCATAATAGTCTGAGATGTACTTCCACTCAGTTTCATAAATTAAATAGAAATGTGTGTGTTTACACACACACACTCCAAGCAAAAAAATAAAATTTCTGGCATTGCTCTAGGAACCCTTCCTAACAAGTTTCAAGCTGTCAATCATTAATCCAGAGTTGTTAGTGCAAATTATGGCTTGCTACGTCCACAAAAACATTAAATTCTTATTGTAAAATGCAGAATATTTTTGGATGCTGAAGAACAGATGTGGATCAGATGGCAGGACTGATTCTGCACTGTGGATCCATGCAGATGGACTAAACGAAGTCAGTGGAACGCTGCACAAGCACAGCAGTTCCCCATGCAGAGCACAATACGGGATCAGAACTAAGTGATGAAAATGCAATGATTCATTGGCATTGGGGGAACTAAATAATACCTCAGAAATACAGTCTTGATACCATTCTAAGGCTCTGCCTTTGTAACGCGAGGTAGGTACCGTATTCAGTAGACTATAGGTTCCAGTTAACATCCATGGGAATTTATTTACTGTGCTAAATTTGCTACTGGAGAGTGTTCTTGTTGCTTGATGAATGCAATAGGAATGTAATGGGATTTACAAAGAAAAAATCATTTTAAAAAATTGAATGCACAGGCAGTAGGGTCCAGACTATCCCAATTCATCCCACAATCGACGTGCATGCAAGCTTCCAGGAAAAGCAGACTTTGTTGTCATCTTCAGAACTAGAAACAAACAAACAAACAAAAAAGCACAAACTTTTCTTGTATTGCAGCTGTAAGAGAAATATTTTTGTACCATGAGTGATACATGTAATCTAAGCTCCTCACCTGTCACGCTTCCAGTCATTCAAGCTAGGGACTCTGATTTACAGCCAGTGCCTCACTCTCACATAGAGTTGGGTGAATAATGGATTTTTTCGTTTGCTATTAGTTCCTCTCCCCCTCAACCTCCCCCAAAAATTGTTTCCATTCTATTTTGAGCATTTTTCTACATTCAATGTTTTAAAATAAAATAGGAAATTTCAACACAAAAAGTTGTTTCAAATTAAAAAAAGAAATTAAATGCTTTGTTTTGAAAATGTTGAAACTAAACTTTTTGATATTTTTCAGATTTGTTTTTGGTGTTGGCGTTGTTTCTTTTTTCCATTTCTTTTTTCTGACTGAAACAATTGTGCAAAAAATTGACACAGATTTGTTAAATAATTCACTGTGTTTGAATCTGCATTTTCACCACAAAAAGTTTTGACTGAAAATTACCACCTACCGCTACTTTCATGCTTCACTACAGGCAGCTGTGCTAGAGGGCTTATCAAGCATTTTTGGGGGCAGAGGTAAGAGAGGAGTGGCTAGCCAGTTGTGGATATACCATTCTGGAAGACCATCTCTGATTGCAGGAAGCTACTGGTGATTAGAGTGGCCATCCAAGAAGAAAACACAATCAGGAAGCTATCATTAAGAAAGGGCTTAGCAGGAAGAAACACCGAGGACCCGTTTCTGATATCACTTGCACCCCACGGTAAAATTAATTTTAAGTGAGATCAGATTTAGCCCCTGTCACTGCACTCCGGGAGCAAGGGAAAAACATATAGATAGTTTGGGAAGAGGAGGGGACTACTGAAGGATGAGGGGGGGAAATGGAGGAGAGGGGGGCATATTTAGTAGGATATGAGGGAAGTGGGGAGAGATTTAGGAAGAGAGAGAGAGCTTGGGAATGGACAATGGTGGTAGATAAATGACAAAAATGGAGGAATCTGAGGTCAAGAGTAGAATAAGAGCGCTAGAGGAATCTCCAGAGAGCTGGTGGGGTCAAACAATAGACAGGAAGGAGGAAATTAAGAGAAAAATAGTTGGAGTATAAGAACAGAGTGAACATTAGGAATGGAAGGCAATAAAGAAACATAAAGGGAGAAAGGAAAAACAAGAAGAAAGACAAAAATTTGAGATCTGTCCTTTTTATTTTGTTTATTCAGGTTACATAGTATGTTTGCTTGCCAGAAGCAAACTATACAGAACTGAAAAGAAAGAGAAGTCCATTCTAGGTCCTGGGAGTGGAGAGAAACTTTAGGTTGATTTGGGCATAAAGGAGAGAGTGTTTTCAGTCTCTTTGTGACTTGGCAATGATGGGAGAATACATACACTTTTATTTTTGCTTTTTGAGACCTGCTTTCCAGACCGCTCATTGGAATAAGTTTACAAATTAATAAATATTAAATGGAGGTTACCTTCTCTTTTTATAATACAAGTAAGTTCCAAGCACTACCCAGAAGAAGCTACAAAATATTTGTAGGAAAGTAACCCATGCAAGGTGTCATATGAGAGAGCCACCTTATTCACAGAATGGATGATAGCCTCCTTTTCAATCCCCTCTTACCCATGTCACTCATAAGACAACACTCCTAGCAAAATAGGAATCTGTAATAGCATGTGTTAATTTATGTAAATCCATGTGCCTGTAGAACGGGCTTATCAGCACAAGGCAATACCATACTGCACACATTTAATTATGAAATAATTTCCCTTTTAAAAAGTATCAAGAAAAAACAACAACTTCACAGTGTGTTGCAATGTCAATATAAAATATTATTTATTAACCACAAGAACATTAAACATGAATAACAAGACTCTTAGAAAGGAGACAGTTTGTCAAGTTGCAACCCATATTGCAATGCACAGACCTGAAAACTAGCACGTCAGCTCCTACTCAGAACTTCAGTACAAACGACTGAAATAATTACAATGATCAACGTATTGCTTTATGCTGCAGTCTGTGTAAAAATCAGCAAGGAGGTGCAGTGGATTGCCGGTGCCTCCTACAGCCTCACAGATTGACAGCTCCAATTCTGACTCAAGGGCTACAGGTGCCAATACAGCCTTCATGTGAGGAGTAATGGATGGGCCTGGTGCCTTGAGGACATGCATTCCAAAGCACTTTCATATCTGAATGATGTCCAGGTTTCTATCAACCTCTCCTTTTGAAATAATTTCAAGTATGGAACCATTAATCTATCCCCACTCCTCCACACCAAACCGTGGAGTTCTGTATAAAATGAAACCTAGAGCCATCCCCGCTCCCCGCTTTTAGTTTTGCAAATCCCAAACCACATGTTGGATATACATACCCCTCTCTAATTCACCAGGTCACCCAAGTGATTTCCCTAGCCTACCACACACCTGAAGTTGGTTCCTCTTGTTTGCTGAGCTCCACATAAGTGTAGACATTTCAACTTTTTCTTAAATGCAGTTGGGTATATCTTTTAATTGTTACAACAGAAAGCAGTAGTGAGATTTTGGTTTCAAATGCTAGAAAAATCATGAGATCAACTCTTCTTGCATGATGTATTAATCTTGAGCATCAGAACTCAAGATCAGCCTCTTTCACAAAGTTTTCACCATCTTGTGTTTCGCTCCAGCTCCTACTCAACCCAGTAGCAACTCTCCTCAGCAACATGGGCGACTGTGAAAGCATCATACCTGTCCTCCATTGTCAACAATGGCTTCCTGTGGAATATCAGGACAAGGTCTCATTGCTTCTCAAGGTACTCAGTGGCCGGGTCCCCATCATATGTTGACTACCTAAAGCTCTGGCAGCGCAACTGTGGTCCACAACTTTGCTCCTGAGGCACAATGGACTTTTTTACTATTAAGGCAAAAATCATCTTTGCAGGAGACAGATGTTTCTTGGAGCTGGTCTAAGACTGTGGAATGAACTCCCCCCAAGAACTAATGACTGTCACAAACCTTACCTCCTTCAGCTCTTTCTAATACACACATAGGACCATGTGCACAAAACAAATGCAAACCACCCTACCAAAACAAAACACTACACTATGCATACAGTTCTCCCTCTACAGAAACAGGATTAGACAGAACAAATCACACATGAAAGCTGTTAGCCACTTTGCTTAATGCACTGCTGGAAGTTGCTTAATATTATGGTGATGAGGGTGGTATAAGAACCTCTATAGAATAGAATCAAATCTTGGGTTGCATCCAAACCTGACCTTGAGAACAGGCCCTTTCTGCTTTTGGAATGTGCAAAAGGTTTTGCTTCTCTCACAAAAAAAAGAGCGAATTTTTTTCTGTGTTCAGTGTAAAGCTGCATTTTTATGTACTTATTTGCAGATCTAGTTATATATATATAACTAAAGGAGAATAGATTATTTTATTTCTCTCCTGCTCATGGATAAATAGCTCATATAAATGTACTTTAGGAGAAAAACCCCTGTGTCATCATGCACACCCTCCTTTTTTCATGAAGCTTTTGCTAATGGTGTAAGGGAAGTGGATGAAGTTCCCCTGCAATCCCCGCATTGATTTTAATAGAAATTAGGATCATAGGTTTAGAAAAGACCTTCTGGGTCATCATATTTAGTCGATAGGTTGTCATATAATCCTGTTTAGAAATTTACCAAAGTCCATCTTAAAAGCAGACAGCGTATTTGCTCCCACTGCTCCTACTGAGAGGCTGTTCCAGAACCTCACCCCTCTAATGGTTAGACACCATCTTCAAATTTCCAACCTAAATTTACTCATGGACAGTTTATCCCCATTTGTTTTTGTGGCTTTGTCCACTAGCTTAAATAACTCTTCTCCCTCTCTTGTGTTTACCCCCCTCATGTATTTATTGAGAACAATCATTTCCTCTCTCAGCCTTATTATTGATAGGCTAAACAAGCCAAGCTCTTCCAGCCTGTTCTCATAAGACAGGCCCTCCATTCCCCTAATCATCCTAAGTAGTCCTTCTCTGAACCTGTTCAAGTTTGAATTCATCTCTCTTGAGTATGGATGATCAGAACTGTACACAGAATTCCAGATGAGTTCTTACCACTGCTTTGGATAATACCAGTAATACTTTATCTCTACTGGAAATACCTTGCCTAGGCACTTTTGAAAATCCCACTAGGTGCCCGTTTACATCTTTTGGCACCTAAATATCTTTAAAAATCTGGCCTCAAGTACCTGCAGAAGGGCTGAGATAGTTCTTTGGCATACAGCCCCAAGTATATTGACTCTTTACATAAATAGAAGTTCCCCCACCCTCACAACCCAGCCTCCTGGTACTGAAATAAGCCAAGCTACTTGCTCCTTTCAACTTTGACATGGTTTGCAATTAATATAATTTACATTTTCAAGTCTGTTTTCATAATGAAAAGGACAAAGGATTCTCCTTTAAAAAAATAAAATAAAAAAAAAGCTGAGATTCTCTTTCTATTTCTAGCTCCCACAAATCAGGGGGCTGTCAGGTACCCAACCATAGGCTCCATTTCACATTTTTTATGCAGGTTCAAGCCCTCCATGAAACACTTCATATAGGCAGAGAAAGAGAGAAGGGTGCTTTCAGTGGAGACAGAGAAATGGGGCAAAGCATGAGATAAGAACTTCACTTGAGGGTGAAAATGATGTTAAGAGGCTTGTGAGTGTCCAGAAGACGACAGAGAAGCAGCTTGCCAAACACATCTGGATAAAAAAAAGAGATCAGGACTTGGGATGAGTTTGGGAATCATTGGCTTAGAGTTGGCAGTTGAGAGCAAAAGAGAGATGAGGAAAGGAAACAGAACGATGAAGGATGTTCTGGGGAGGAGGAGAGGATCATGCGGAAATGTGGTATCAGCAACACAGAAGGAAGCCAGGGCCAATCGGGGACAGATTTCCAGAGATAGCTCTAAGGCTAAGAGCAGAAGAGAGATCTCAGAGTAAGAAATAAGAAGGAAAGGCTGGAATTAGGGACAAGACCAAGAGAAGTTTTGCTGGATGAAAACAATGTTGGTTTTGAATAATTTGTTTCCTGACTGAGCAGAAGGAAATCTGGAGGAACAGCAGGATGGCCAATATCACAATTTAATATAGGAAATTGATGATAAAGAAGAGTCAGCTTGGGTAGCCAGCATACGGAGCTTTTAACTCAAGAGAAGTTTTCTATAGGAGTGGGAGGGAGGAGTTTTTTAACAAGACCTTTACTGCCCATTTATGCTATTGCTTGCTTGTATGGCTGTCTTTAGTTGTAAAATATACACATTTTATTGTCTAAACATCTTTAAATGAGAAAACAGACACATCTCCATTAATGAAAGTCCCAAGAGATCTGTGCATGTTGCCCATTTCCAAAACGTTTTCTATATTTATGGATATAATTTACCTGTGTTTAGTCTGGCTGTGAGTAGGAGGCGGTAGGGGTGTGCGATATCTCCCTATACTATTTTATTTTATTCCTTGACTTTCATGGCATACAAGCTGCTTTTTAAATTCAGCATAAACAAAACACCTGCTTTGATTAATCATTCGAGACATTGTGTGATGACACTCCAGAAAAAAAATGCCCTCATCTAATTGTACTTGAAATGCATGTCTGCATCTCTTCTTACCCAAGTTATTTTCACCACTGTTGACAAGAGAACTGTGGGGGATGCTTATTTATTTTCATAAAAACAGATGGTGTTCCTGCCTCCACTTCAGGCTTCACTGGTATTCCCCATAAAGTACTTAGAGGTGACACCACAGTATATTTTTCTTTACACACACACAGAAACACAGCAGAGGCACTTTGAAACAGCGGTACCATTACTGGAACTAAAAGTTAAAATTGTTTAATCACTGTAGCCTTGATTCTTCAAGCCCTTGACAGGTGCACAGGAGGCAATTCAATGGTGTTGCACTCCAGCACAGTTGTAAGCAGATGTTACATATGGGGACAAATAAAGTTAAATTCTAGGATCAGAATATTCAGTCTTGGATGCCTAAAACTAAGTACCTAAATCCACACATAAGTATGGAGCTGCTGGAACTCTTATTGACTTCAACAGGAGCTGCAAATATTCAGTGTGACAGACATTGCAACTCCATGCCATATCTTTGGGACCATATTGTCTTAATTCTACAAATGGCTTATGTTGTTTGTGTTCTGCTCAATGGGAGGAGGGTTACTACAGCTCCTACAGAAACGAAACTATGGCAGAGGAGAGGGGGTGATTAAAATGGATTACTGAGACTAAACAACTCTAGAGAGGCACCACCCCTTGGAAGGGTTTACATATACTGGTTCAAACTGGGTTTTCCAAAGACCAAGAAACAAAGAAAAGGCTTTGAGATTGAACTGACACATGGCCTTCCTATTCAGCAAGTGGCAGGACCTTATGTCTAAGGGGACACCCAACTCTCACAGAATGGTTGAAAAGACTTTGGCCTATTGGGCCCCTTTAAGACAGATGGGTGACTCCTGCTATGTTCAGTGTGCATTTAAATCAGTTTATTGTTTTTATGTCCTTTCACTGTAATGCTTTTACTTTAAGAATAAATGTCCTTGCTTACAAAGCACTGTGTGGTAACTTGTAACTGCTGGCAATACGCTTTCCACAGCCCTTGGAGAGAAAGCAAAGCACAGGTGCTGTCCTTTAGGCAGACTGGCTTGCTGGGAATATCATAGAGGAAGGCAGGGAGCTTCCTCTATAGAGGCAGACACATCAGAGCAATTTCTCTGGCAACTTTGGAGAGAATGAAGCATGTTCCCAACTCTGTGAGCCTGGCCAGCTCTGCTTTAATGGGGAGAGCATGACTCCACATAATGTTGATCACACCCTGCTCTCTCAGACGGCTTTCTCATGGGGGCAGCTACTGATCTCCCAGATGGGATTCTGACCAGATCCTGCACAGGATCTGGGCTTTCTTTCTCTCCTATTTGTGCATCCTCACAGGCATGGGTCAGAAGCTGACTTTAACTTAGAGCAGACTAATGCACATGAGACAAGACACGGCACTAATATCAAGTAAGGGCATATCGTGGGTGGGGTGGAAGATCTTGAATGAAAAGAGGAAGCAAAAGGGATTGCTTGAAGAGGTGCATTTTATGGAAAATTTTGCAGGAGAAGAGAAAGAGTTTGGTGAACAAAAAGGAGGCGTCGAGAGTGACATCCAAATGCAAAGCTCTGAATAGTAGCAAAGTGGGGAGTAAAGCAAAAGGACTGGGAAGAAGGATGGTGATTGATTATTATACTAGTTATATTGAAGCAAATAAAATGCATTGTAGCAATAATATCTACACATTTTTGCTCAACCATTCACTTTGGAAATGCAACAGATTTTTAAATAAATGGCAGCATAAAAGCTAACCGCAAAACGTAACAGGGGTAGACGAGGCACTGATCCTACAATAAATAATTACATGATCTGGTTCAAAATGTTGAATGATTAAGCAAATGAGATATAAAAATAAGAAAAACAGCATATGGTGAGCTGCCTGCTTCTTCAGCATGGTAAAATCCTCAAAACACAGGGCTTAATCTTCAATTAATTTCTTATTAAGAATGTTGCACTCCAGGGATAAGGAGGCTTATTTACAAGCACACATTGCAAAGTTTACCAAACTCCCATGATGTAACTGTGAATGAACTGGAAAATGGGTTTTTTTTCCTCATAAACATCATTAATTTGGAGCCATGAATAGGTACGTGTTGATCAATAGTACAGCTGTTATGCATTATCGGCCCTGCTCTCTCGTGGCAGAAGCCAAGGTATTTATGTGGTCTCAACCACACCTATTTATACAGTTCCTTCACACCTGGAGAGCAACCCCTAGTCAATCTTTGAAAGAGGCTAAAATAAAATACTAGGAATGTTTTTTATTCATTCCAATCTTATGTTCCCAACATTGTAAATGTGAAATAGAATCAAAATTGGCCAGGGTCTGATTCTGCTTCCACTTACATTGGTTTTACAGGTCTGTAACTCTATTTAACTTCAGTGAAGTTACTCCTGATTTACATCACTATAACAGAGCAAAATCTGGTCTTGTGTTCTTATTCACAAATTAAATTAATTTGGGGGAAGGCAGGGCAGTACTTGTTTTAATTCAAAAGGTAGTTCATCTTCCTGATGGACGGAAAAAGATCAAACCTACAAGAGAGAACACCGAGGAAAGAGCTCTCTGGTTCTGCCGCAGATGAATCACAGGGTACTGTAGGGAGTCAGTATATAGTAAGTAGCTAATGGAGGCAGCAATATATTTTAAAGGTGGGGAGCCTCTCCTCACTGGAGAGCAACTTGCCATTTTGTTGAAGGGAGAGCTGCTCCCTGTGAATACGCTCAAATTTATTAAAGTGAGCAGCATTGATCTTTGCAGAGAGTCTCAAAGTCTCAGATTGGGCAGGATTGCTCTTTGTTGGAGGTTTCATCTCAGATTACGAGGAGCTGCTCTCTGTCAACTCTGCTTCTCTGACTCCTGAAGCCAAGGGAAAGAAGGACAGCAAAGTGCCCAGACACTCACCCTCAATAGCCTCTAGGACAGCTTTTGTCAACTTCAATGGCAGAAAAAGAAACTGAGCAAATTGGAAAATTTCATTTTGCACAAAGGATGTTTTTCATCAGACAAATCATTCTGACAATAATTTTTAATCATCACTGTAAAATTACATTACACAGCAGCATCAAAAACCACAGCAAAAGGTTGGGAGGTTCCTTGGCTAAACCTGCGAGATTGGGATTTAGACTGATTGGACACTTAGGCGGGTGGCAGTGTTAACATGTATACATGCACTGGAGACCAGACACATTATGCTGTTGCTGGGGGCGTGTATTGGTGACCCACCCAATGGGGCTCCCTTCCTTTGAATCATCTCTGTTGTCATACAGGGATTGCCCCTGCTTAGATAGAGGTGTTTAATTGTCAAAGGCAGGATTTGTTCCTAAGTGTTAACTTCTGCCTCCCCGCGGAGCTTGCAGCCAGAGACATGTGGGTTTCTCTCAGGCACATGGTCAGGAACATGCGGAACACTTACATCAACTCCAGGGTCCCCTCACCACATGTGCTATATAAAAGTTTGGTGGCCTGTGTCACCATGAGGATTTCCTTATGAATATTAATGTAACAAGTATACCGTGCTGTTGTGGCTGTGTTGGTCCCAAGATATTAGAGAGACAAGATGGGTTTTATTGGAACAATTTCTGTTGGAGAGAGGGATGGGCTTTTGAGCCCCAATAGCAGCTATGTGGGTAAAACCAGACAATCACTACACTCTCAAATGAACTTGCACAGGATATGATAAAAGACAAAAAACACCACACCACCTATAGCTGAACACTTTTCAGAAAGCAATCACTCTATATCTGACTATAAGTCCTCATCCTCAAAGAAAATTTTTCAAGACTGGGAACTTAAATTCATAACTTTGCTAGACACTAAAAATCATGGACCGAATAAAGACACTGGATTTATGGCCTATTACAATGATCTATAACCTACTAACAACCTCTTCTCCCCACTGGTTCTCCCCACCCTGCCACTTCCCTTCCTTTCCTTCTGTGACTATAGGGGAGTTAATGTGCCACTTCACCTTGAATGGTGCCTTGAAATGTGTGTGATCTCCTTATGCTAAACAATCTGTTCCACTGTGACAGAGTGCTGGGTGTGAACAGCCTGACTCAGTCCTCCACCCCAGTAACCTAATTAAGGGGAAATGGGATCCACCTGAGGGAGCCTGCAGTGACTGGGCTAATGCGGAGCTCATTAGCTAGGCATTATAAAGGATACCAGGAAGAAACTGAAAGGGGGGCAGCCCTGTCAGAGAGGGAGAAGCCAAAGTAGGAGGGTCAGCTTCCCTTGGATCTGCGGCTGAGACTGTGAGGCCCCGGAGGCTGTGAAGCTGGACCCGTCGTAAATAGGCAGCAAGCTGAAAATAAAGATCACTGATGTGAGCACAAAGCAGAGGTCTCTGAGCGGTGTTTGGGCGCAGAGATGGAACACTGCACCAAACTGCTACACGCTGGCCATGTCTACACTACAAAATTATGTCAACCTAAGTTACATTGGCATACAGCCACTGCAGCATAGCTTGTGAATGTCTACACAACTCTCCTTGTATTGACTGTGCGCCTCCTCACCAGGACAGCTTGTTTTCACTGTAGAGTGCAGTGTACCATGGGTAGTTTTCCCACCAGGCAACTCGCTCTCCATGCAGTGCAGAGTGTTTTGGGAAGTTTTCACATTGCCTCTGAGGGCCAAAATGAGTCATGCAGGAGTGACTGGGAGCATGATTTCAACATCCCATAATGCAGTGGTCTCCATCTCATAATTGCATCTGCCCCTCCCATAATATTTCATGCCTCTTTTCAAAATCCCACAAACCCACACGTCCCTCCTCACGGTCCACCATCTGCGACAGAAGCCTGGAGCCTGCATCACTATTGTGATGAGTGGGATAAGCACGGGTCACCTGATCCTGTGCTATTTGCTGAGACACAGCACGACATGACACTTCCTTGGAGGCTAGATTGCTGTGAGACATAGAAAGAAACAATTCAAAGTTGTTGGTGGCATTCACAGAGCAGCAGGAGATGGTGGAGCCCCAGGTTTGGGTGGAGAAACAAGCACTGAGATCGCATTGCCAGGCAGGTTTGGGATGATGAGCAATGGCTGCAGAACTTTTATACGCGCAAGACCACAGCCCTGGCTCTGTGTGCAGAGCTCACCCCAGCCCTCCAGCACAGTGACACCAAAATGAGATCCTCATTGATAGCAGAGACCTGAGTGGAGATCACACTATGGGCACTTGCAACACCAGATTGCCACTAATCAGTCAGGAATCAATTTGGAGTTAGGAAACCCACTGCGGGGGCTGCTGTGATGCAAGTGTGCAGAGCCATTAATTGCCTCCTGCTATGAAGAACTGTGACTCTGGACAATGTGCAGGACATAGTGGATGGTTTTGCACCAAGGAGGTTCCCACACTGCAGTGGGGTGACAGATGACATGCGTATCCCCATTTTGGTCCCAGACCACCTTGTCACAGAGCACTTCAACACAAAGGGCTACTTTTCTATGCTAATGCAAATGCTGGTGGATCACCAGGGACTCTTTACTGACATCAGTGCGGGCTGGTCCGGGAAGGCGCATGATGCACACATCTTTATGAACCCAGGACTGTTCAGAAAGCTGCAAGCAGGGACTTTCTTTCCTGACCAAGAGATTGCCAATGGCAATGGTGAAATACCATAAAGTGATCCTGAGAGAGCCAGCCTGCCCCTTGCTCCCCTGGCTCAAGAAACCATACGCTGGTCACCTCGACAGCATCAAGGAACGATTCAGCTACAGGCTGAACAGGTGCAGAATGACAGCTGAATGTGCCTTTGGTCATTTGAATGGTCACTGGCTCTGGCTACTCACAAGATTCGACCCCAGTGAAAAACATATCTCATTGGTTATAGTTGCCTGCTGTGCCTGCATAATATCTGTGAAGCAAAGAGGGAAGTGTTTCCATTGCGGTGCAGGGCAGAGCTGGAATGGCTGTCTGCTGATTTTGAGCAGCCAGCTATCAGGGCTATAAGAGCTGAACGTGGAGCTGTACAGCTCAGGAAGACTTTGAATTTTAATAGTGAGTCCAGAGTAGTGTGTGCTGCTGTGAAAAACCGTGGTGAGGACATCCCAGTGCACGTCCCAGTGCTCGGCCTGGCCTTGCTCTTTTGCAGCCCTGTATGGACCCTTTGGTGAGTCCTGTGTGTGGAGTACTGTAGCATTGTCAATGCGCCTATTAATGCTGTCCGTGAATGATGTCGTATGTTTCGCTTGAATTATATTTCCAAAAGCAGATTTATGTTCCATAACAATGCAAATAGAAAAACATGTATGACTTAACAAAACTTAATAAATTAAGAGAAAAGAAGTTTACCAAGGGGAAAGAACTGTCATTTCCATTTCAGATACACATCCATCAACCATGTCTCTCACAGGTCTGCGTATGTGTAGTTGAGATTGCCCGTAATATCCCCTAGGTTGGAGTGGTAGGGGTAGTGCAGTAACCGCTGGTGCCACATGGAATGTTGAGTTGGGTGTAGGGAAGTCCCCATATGTACTTCTCTATGGGCTCCAGAGGGAGATGAGCATATGGTTGTTGAACCTGCAGGTCCACCAAAGTCTGCAGCATGTCTGTTTGCTGCCTGAGAAGTGCCAGCATCTTCTCCTTCACATCCCTCCCCTTTCTCCTCTACCCTCTATCCCTGTCCAGGTTGTCTGCAAGAGTGAGCCTCCAAGCCCTGTGCTCATTATCTAAAGCAGCAGAGGCTTGCAGGATCTTTTGAAATGTCATCCGAGTCCTCTTCTTTCTTCTTGTTATCTGGCTCGGCCACACCACTGGTGTCGATGCAGAGACCCTCAAGGCCCCATTTGCAAGTGCTGAAGATACACTACACATAGGTACCATTGTCAGTGTATTCTCGAGATAAATCAAAACTTAGGATACTGAACTCACTCCCGTTGATCCACAGAAGTAAGCGCTACATTCTCTCCTTGGAATGTATACAGTATGGTGGCTGTCACAGCACCAACCATAGTGGGTACAGCCCTGGGGCAGGGGGCAAATTGGGGAAATGAGGGGATAGTTCAGGCATGAATATGTGTGTATAGGCAATTGAATTGAATACTGGTACCATTTTCCACAGGCAGGGGTGATTTTAGCTGATATCTCACTCCTGACGGTGATGGGGGTTGAAAGGAAATAGCTCCTGCAGGTGTCAGGAGGCTGCCTAACCCTATGCTGCTAGCCTGTGTGCTGCAGTTGTTCCCGCTGAAGTAATCACTGAGTGGCGTGGGAAAGCGTCGGAATAAGGCAGCCTTCCCCAGAAACTTTTGGCAGAGGATTGCAGTTTGCAGATTGCAGTTTCATTGAGATCTCTACAGAGGATTCACGGAACATCCCAGTGCACATAAACCGAGTGTTCCATGGGGGCCCCCTCTGCCTAAATAAAGAGGGAGATGAGAAGCAGATAGCAACACGGCCTCTACTGGTTGTTTCACTAATTCTTCTAGCATAAGTGAAAAAGAGTAAATCAACAGATGTGCCTTGCTACTCTGGGGGTTCCGTCCTGGTAATTTCAAAGCAAACAGCACACTTACTAGAGGTTTCTTCCTCTGCATCAGGCTCTCCCCTGCTGGACTGTAGGGACCGACTGAACTGCACTGGAGTCAAATATATGTCCTGGCTCATTGCACAGCTGGATCCCCTGGTCACCTGTCCCCCACACTCCTCCTCCTCTTCTTCAACAACTCCTTCTTGCTGTTCAAGGCAGGGGTCTCCAATTTGGGCTCCTCCAAAGTATCCACAGTTCCTTGGCCTTAATGCACCATTGCTGCTGGTCACTCTTGTAGCCCTTCTCCTTGCCCCAAGAAATAGATATTGATATTCTTATGGCTGGATTGGAGCTATGTCTGCACAGCCTCTTCTTCCCACAGACCCAGGAGATCCAACACCTCCTGTGTACTCCAGGCAGGAGCACATCTACAGCATGTAGCCAGCACGACCAGCTGCACAGCTGCTAGGCATGCTCTAAAGTCGCTAGGTGTGCTTTCCAATCCGGGCAACCAAGAAATGGAATTTCAGAAAGGTGTGGGGCTTTAAAAAGGAGAGACAGTTCCCTGACCAGCTGGCTGCTGGGCAGCGGAGTTCACCATGGTGATCAGAGAGGTCAGGGTAGAACATTGAGGCCGCTAATGGTCAATGTAAGTAACACAGAGCATATATGGACACTGCGTCGACCTAACTACATCAGCCTTGACTCTTTGCTGCTCATGGAGGTGGAGTTATTAAGTCACTGTAGTGGAGCAGTTACATGAGCAGGAGTGAAATATAAGTGTAGGCACCTCCATAGTTAGACTGACGTAAGTGGCCTTGCATTGACCTAATCCGGCAGTGTAGACCAGGCCTCTGAGTAAGTTTCCCAGACCTGAAGAAGGGCTCTGTGTAAGCTCATAAGCTTGTCTCTTTCACCATCAGAAGTTGGTCAAATAAAAGATATTACCTCAGCCATCTTGTCTCTCAGTGTAATAAGTACAGCTCAGACATACCATTAACAACACCAATGAATGTGATGGTGGTGCACAATGGAAGGATACAGCTTTTTCCCCGCATCATTTCTTGATTTAGTCCTTTGTGGAACACAGGATCTGGGCCAAGAGGTGAATATACCCAAACCACCTGTAATAACAACCATAGTGTAATTAAACTTAACATCCTTGGAGGTGGGGAATACCAAAGAAGCCCACCACAGTAGCATTTAACTTAAAAATGGGAACTACTAAAAAATGATGTAGCTAGTTAAATGGAAATTAAAAGGAACAGTCACAAGTGTGAAATGCCTGCAAGGTGCATGGAAACTTTTAAAAATAGAGACTCAAATTAAACATATTCCCCAAATATTTATATAAAAAAATAGTAAGAGGACCAAAAAAAAAAAAGCCATCAAGGCTAAATAACAATGTGAAAGAGGTGGTAAATCACATCCTTTCAAAATTGGAAGTCATATCCTACTGAGGAAAACAGAAAGGAGCATAAACCCTGGCAGTCAAGTGCAAAAATATAAATAAGCAGGCCAAAAAATAAAAGTAAGATCAACTAGCAAAAGACCCAAAAACTCACAGTAAATTTGTTTTAAGTACATCAGAAGCAAGAAGCCTTCCAAACAATCAGTGTGCCCAATGCAAGATCAAGATACGTAAGGAGCCCCTAAAGAAGACAAAGCCATTTCAAAGACGTTAAATGAATTCTTTACATTGGTCTTTACTCCAGAAGATGTAAGGAAGACCCCCACACCTGAGGCATTCTTTTTAGGGAACAAATCTGAGGAACTGTCCCAGACTGAAGTGTCGATTCAGGAGGTTTTGAAACAAATTGATAAATTAAAGAGTAAAAAGTCACCAGAACCAGTTGGTATTCATCCAAGAGTTCTGTAGGTACTCAAATATGAAAATGCAGAACTAACTTTGGTATGTAACCTATCATTTAAATCAGCCTCTATATCAGATGACTGAAGAATAGCTGATGTAACCCCAAATTTTAAAAAAGGTTCCAGCAATGATCATGGCCCTTACAGACTGGTAAGCCAAACTTCAGTACCAGGCAAATTGGTTGCAGCTATAGTAAAAGACAGAATTATCAGACACATATGTGAACACAATATTTTGTTGATGAGTCCAAATGGCTTTTATAAAGGGAAATCATGCCTCACCAATCTGTTTGTTGACACCCTCAAAGACTTCAAACATGTGGACAAGGGTAATCCAGAGGATATAGTAGCCATTCAGAAAGCCTTTGACAAGGTACCTCACCAAAGGCTCTTAAGCAAAGTCAGTAGTCATGGGATAAGATAGAAGGTTCCTCTCATAGATCAGTAATTGGTTAAAAGATATGAAAAGAAAGGGAAGGAATAAATGATCAGTTCTCACAATGGAGAAAGGAAAATAGCAGGGTTCCCCAAGAATCTTTATTGGGACCTGTACAACATATTCATAAATGATTTGGAGGTGGCAAAGTTTGCAGACGATACAAAACTACTCAAGATAGTTAAGTCCAAAGCAGACTGCAAAGAGTTACAAAGGGATCTCACAAAACTGGGTGACTGGACAACAAAATGGCAGATGAAATTCAATGTTGATAAATGCAAAGTAATGCACTTTCGAAAATATAATCCCAACTATACATTCAAAATGATGGGGTCTAAAATTAGCTGTTACCACTCAAGAAAGCATTCTTGGAGTCATTGTGTATAGTTCTCTGAAAACATCTGCTCAATGTGCAGCGACAGTCAAAAAAGCTAGCAGAATATTAGGAATCATTAGGAAACGGATAGATAATGAGACAGAAAATATCAGAATGCTACTATATAAATCCATGGTGCATCTACACCTTGAATACTGCATGCAATTCTGGTCACCCCAACCTCAAAAAGATGCATTAGAATTGGAAAAGGTCAAGAGAAAGGAAACATACATGATTAGAGGTTTGGAACAGCTTCCATATAATGAAAGCTTAAAAAGGCTGAGAATGTTCAGTTTGGAAAATAGATGATTAAGAGAGGTTATGATAAGAGATCTATAAAATTATGAATGGTGGGGAGAAAGTGAATAGGGAAATGTTATTTACCCCTTCACATAACACAAGAATCAGTGGCACCCAATGAAATTAATAGGCTGCAGGTTTAAAAAAAACATGTGGAATTATTTTGTCACACAATGCAGAGTAAACCTGTGGAACTCATTGCCAGGGGATGTGTGAAAGCCAAAACTATAAATGGGTTCAAAAAAGAATTAGATATGTACATGGAGGATAGGTCTACCAATGGTTATTAGCCAAGACGGTCAGGAATGCAACCTTAAGTTCTAGGTGTCCTAAGCCTCTGACTGCCTGATGCTGGAACTGGACAACAGGGGATGGATCACTTGATAATTGCCCAGGTCTGTTTGTTCCCTCTGAAGCATCTGGCATTGGTCACTGTCAAAAAACAGGATACTGGGCTAGTTGAACGATTGTTCTGACCCAGGATGGCTGTTCTTATGTTCTTATCATGCTGGTCCCACTCCACAGGCCACAGCAGAGAGGGGTGGGGCCATGGCAAAAGACAATATTTAGCTCGCCCCACATTAATGGTTAAGGGGACCTTACACTCCACTTTTCACAGGTGAGAAGAACTTCACTGGATGCAAGGCCAATGGCAGATCAACCCCACTCTATTTATGTCTCACCATGATGCTGATTGGCTTCCCCTCAGCAGGCATTCCAGAATTGAGCTACAGATGAGTTTATTCACCTCCATCTCCTCTGCAAAGACTCTCTAGTGCTTTGAGGGTGTTTAGTGCATGGCACACTCAGAATTAGTGTAAAGAGATCCAAAGAGCTATCTATGTGAAGAACATGCCATACGAGGGATGGTGGTTTGAAGTAAGGTGGCTCCTTTGTAACGAGCAGAGACCTATCTTTAAATGTATTTCTTTTCTTCTCTCTGACAGTGCTTATCTGCTCTGCTCTCGTTTTGTGTTTCTGTGGGGAAAGGAGGTGTTTTCTGCACTCCAGTAATAATTTGGAACTAACTATTTTTGATCCCCAAACAATTGTAATTGCTTTCCCTGGTACCCAAAAGGTGGGTCATGGCTACCCATTTATTTGCAACAACTTTAGGAGCCACAAGTATTATGAAAGAACTACAGACAGTTTTGATTCCAAACTGAATTTACATGTTTTATATGATGTACTAAATTTAACCCTATTTCACTTCATAGAATCATAGAATATTAGAGTTAGAAGGGACCTCAGGAGGTCATCTAGTCCAACCCCCTGCTCAAAGCAGGACTAACCTCAGATAAATCATCCAAGAGAGGGTTTTGTCAAGCCGCAGCTTAAAAACCTCTAAAGATGGAGATTCCACCACTTCCCTAGGTAACCCATTCCAATGCTTCACCACCCTCCTAGTGAAAAACTTTTTCCTAATGTCCAACCTAGACCTCCCCCACTGCAACTAGAGACCATTGCTCCTTGTTCTGTCTTCTACTACCATTGAGAACAGCCTAGCTCCATCCTCCCTGGAACTCCCTTTAGGTAGTTAAAGGCGGCTATCAAATCCCCCCTCATTCTTCTCTTCTGCAGACTATTCTTTATAGTGCAGCTATTTGATTAGGCAGAGTGCTAGGACCACTGTAACTATCACACCAATCTCACATCTTTCTGTTTGAAAGAGAATGAGAAATTATGAAAACTGTGTTTTTTAGGAAAATTTCTGCTCATAAAAGAGCAGCTTACTTTTCTTAGGCCCTATAGTGCATGACTGCAGAGTACATCTATTTCCAATCCCTCTTCATGAACCAAGTATTGATTGCTTTGTCTGCACATACAATTAGATGGTATAATTGACATTGAAAATGTATGACTCTGGTGACCTTAACTCAATAGACAGACTGGGTTAGGCAACCATGCTTACATTTACAGTCTACCTTTGTAGAGTAAGAATCTTTAAAAGCTACAAATACTGGCTAGTATAAAATTAATACCAGCGTCAGTGATCTTTCCATTTCAAATGAGTTTACTCACAGCATCTCTGTACTTAAGAACAAAGGACTCAAATCCCTGTTGCACAGAACTTGATGCAGATGAGGAAAGAGAAGCAAAAGTAGCTTTAAGTACCTTTACTTCTCTCCAGACCCTAGTGAATGGCACAAGCTAGAGTAGCCTCAGAGTTATTCTATTTTGTACCAGCTATAATGGTTCCATGGGACCATTCCACTGGCTGGGCACATCATGCTACCATTCCACCTCCTTCAGCTCTCATTACACCCTCTCCCCAACTACAGAACAGCTTCTCCCCACGACTAGGTAGAGAGGTGCTAGGGAAAGAGAAGAAGTGGGCAACTGTCACAAAACTGGTAAGGCACCATTTTCTGGTGTATGTGCTTTTAACTTGCACAGATTGTGTTAAGTGTTTACATTATGAGTAAAACTCTATATGGGGTCTATAGCTAAGCTGCTATAGTCCCTGTAGTATAGACGTGGCCTGAGTATGTGGGCCCACCTCACTCCCTTTTGTCAGAATGAGCACATAGATCGTATTTTAGATACATACCAATATGCAATACATACAGAGACTTATTGTCAAATGTTGTTGCAAACAGAAACAATGCCACCACTGTTGGTCCTATCTGGTGTCCTTGTTGACAAGCTCAGCAGAGATACTAAGATCTGAAGGCTCACAGAGCATGAACTGAGCTCTCAAGCTGAACAGGTTTGAGGCACTTTCGTGATGCAGTGTGGGAGAGCTTTCATTACTGCTTTCTACTCTGTACCAGTTCTGCAGATAAACTCATTCTCCCAGGGTGACACGCAGACAGGATTTGATTAAAAAAAAATAATATGACACTCTAAAACTAGATGTTGTGTCTGTTTCAGACACTGCTATTCTTCATGTGTCCAGGAAATGCTTGAAATCGATTTGCATTGAAATTTATGGAGCTGCTGCTTCTGGGAAGTGGGGATTTGTCTTTAAAGACAAGAGTAAAACAAACTAACAAAGCTAAAGTACTGTGCAACTCAGGTGCAAAGGGTTTCTTGCATGAATTAAAATCTCTAGGTAAAGTGGAACCTGAGCTAGATGGTGCAAAGAAAAATGTTTTCAAGAGAGTCTGAAGTAGATGAAGAGTGCCTGGGAAAGAGATACAGGTTTATTCAAGAAGGTTTTTAAGGGCCACTAGAAGAGATATTGAATATAATAGAGCTTGCCTTTGTAAGTGGGAATGTAAAAAAAAAAAAAAAGCAGAAGTGTGTCATACTCACATATGCATGTGGAAGTCTACATTTTGCCTGTTCCCTTTAAATGTATGTTCTTTCCCCTGCAGGCATGCAAGTGAGGTAATGGGACCTTAATCTAGTCTTCCTGTATATTACTACTTACATAGTGCAGCTGCATATGATAAATATGATAAAGAGTGAGTGATGCTCTGTAATTGGAGTCTTAAGAACTTAAGAGATGTGCTTTGTGTTTCACATGCTAATGAATCATACATCTCCCAGACTGAGGAGTTTATAATCCAAGGATACATCTGCACTCAAGTTGGAACTGTAGCATCTGGCACTGGTAGACATACATGCGCTAGCTTTGATTGAACTGGTGTGCTAAAAATAGAATTGTAACCACAGCAGCACAGGTGATGGGACAGGCTAGCCACTGGAGTAGGGTCCCAGACATGATTGTACTTGGGTCAGCTAGCCCAACTGGCTGACTCTTCTACTTTCAATGCGCTAGCTCAATCAAAACTAGCATTCGTACATCTACTTGAGCTGGAAATTACATCTCCAGGAAGTGTAGATGGACCCAAGTTCATCAACACACAGCAGAAAGTGATGGCAGATAATGCTAGTTTGGGTTAAGAGAAAAATGAAGTCTACAGTTTATGATCATGTGATTATTTTTTATTAAATGCATCTTGTTTCTTCCATTTTCTTAATAAAATGATCTTATTTTTACAAGTTTTTTTAAACTGTATACTCATTGCATGGAGAGGGAGGATGGAAAATGGGAAGTGGCAAAGTTCACAAGGTCACAAGAAGCTGGAGGAGAAAAGAGAGGAGGAGTAGGGGGGTGGAAATAGTACATTAAGAATAAAGCAGGTCAGAGGTAAAAATCTAGAGGACAAGAGTGAGCATCCCAACAAGGCAGGGAGAAGGATACACAACTGAGAGACTGGCAGCATACAGTAGAACAAGGCGAAGAGTCTGCTGTGAAGAAATACAGCAGTTAGTTTATGAAAGTGGCAAGGAATGAATCAAAATTAGGAGTGCTCATACATTAATCAAAATTGTCAAGAACAATATACTGTTAGCAGCAAAGAGAATGAGGGCATAAATAATAGAATGGAAGAAATGTTAAAACCCAGCAGTTATTAAATTGGGGGCAATGAAGGAACAATCAGAGTAGAAACTGGCAGCATTAAATAATAGGGACACTTAGAATATTGCAGTGATGAACAAAAATAGCCGTTTTAAATGGTAAAGAAATTTGAAAGGATAGGCGAGACGACTGTTAACAGGGTTCAAATGGTGGCAGAGTCATAGGAGGTTGTGACAGTATTTACCCATCACCTTTGAGTCCTGGTGAGGCTATGGGCATGGGGAATTCACCCATTGTCTGTTAGGTGAGCAGCATGCCACTTGATTGAACCTACAGTATTAGTGAACTTGCACTCCACCAGTTTGAGCTAATTCTGGATTTTAGGCTGCAGCAGGAGCACTTGCCTATTCTGCAATATGGAGTATCCCTTTCTTCCTGAATCCCTTTGTGCTGTCTATTGGTGATGCAAGATCCATTCAGAAGAGAAATTGGAAAGAATTTCTAACTAGTACTGCTCAAAAATAGAATTTTTTTTGGCAAAGGATTTCTCCCCTTTTTTGTTTGGAAATTTTCCAATCAACTCCATTTGTTATCTCATAGTCTCCTATAAATTAAGCTACCTCTTCAATGGGCTAGGTAGCTATTTTGCCCCTTTGGCCCTGGTGCCATCTGCTGAAAATGTGAATCAGTTATCCTTATTCCATCAGGAATCTCATTGTTCAGTAGCATGGCTGGTGGAGCAAGGTACTACCGCAAGGTTGCAAAATCAGGGGCTAAAACATACCTGTTTCTTGAAGGGAAATTAAAAAGCTACAAATGTCAAGCAGGCTATTTGTTACCCTGTGCGGTAATCTTCATACGCACAGTCAAGCGCTTGCTCTAACAGCAGAGAACCTGCAACTCCCAGCTTCCTCTTGTTTCTCTTCAAGGAAGAGTTACCTTACATCTGAAGATACTGGGATGGGAATGTAATAGCACCTCAGTTAGGAGCACAAGTCCCATTGAAAGCCAATGGGACTTGTGGTGCTAATTTGCATAGATGCTTTGAAAATCCCACCCTAGATTTGGAACAAATACCAAAAGTCCCATAGTTCTCACATCTAAATGATGTAGAGCAGATATCTGGGGAGAAGGGACTGAAAGCAAAATTATTTTGCTGTATTTTCATATTTTAATGAATTTGTACTTTTTAAGTGAAAATATCGAAGAATCTGGAAGCAACCTAGGGCAACACAGGGCAACCTAGATGCAACACAGGGCAACACAGGGCAACCTAGATGAATGCAAGCTAGTCCTGGGTCAGAGAGAGAACTGGTGGTAGTGGCGCCCATCCAACCCTACACTGGCTCTGCGTGCTGCTCAAGTACAAGAGAGGCAGCAGCTGGAGAAAAAAAACTCACTCCCCTCCTCAACACACATGCATAAGAGAGAGGCAGTTTGTGGGAGTGAGTGACAGAGGAAGCCAAACAGAGATTGGGGGTTAGAAAGTGGTTCAGGCAGTGTTGAGAAGGGGGTGGAAGATAACAACTATAGAGATAAATAATAAGGGGCAGGAAGCTGAAAGAGAGAATTTAAATGTGTAAGATGCCCTAATTCTCTATGTACCATCTACGAGCCACACATGACCTTCCTGGACATGACAGAGGTTCAGCTGCTTCAGAGACACAGAGATGATCTAGCATTGCACTTCTTAACACATGGTGTGTTACCCCGAAGTTGGTTGTATGACTGTCTTGTTAAGGTTGGTCTCCTTTAATTTCCAGATCAGTACTGCTCCACTGCTATGGAAACTCTGTTGTGTTTGCGAGTGCAGTGCGTGCCACTGCAGGTAGTTGAAGGAGTTCTGTTTCCATGCCACAAGAGGAAGAGATAAATGGAATGAGAGAGAAAGCTTATTAACTAGGAGCATGATGAAATCTGGCACTTGGATTTACATTTACTGGCCAAAGTGATTTTCCAAAGCTAGTGCATGTGTCATACTAGTTAATGAAAGCATGAATCCAAACAAGTTACACAAAAACATGAAAAGATGCCAGGAAATATTCAGATTCTTTTCAGATGAATTTAACTGGCCTCAAAAGAGAGTGGTTTTCAAAAGGTTATCCTGTCTCATAAAACCTTAAGCATTAGAGATATGCTGTACCTTTAAGAACTGCTAAAGCCTCATGAAATAAGAATGAGATTTTTCTACCCATATTGCTTAAATCACGTCAGAAAAAACTAATGGACACAGAGGTGAATGCTCCCAGTCAGCAACAGCACTCAGATGCTGCATTGATTAACTACCTCTTGATGTGCAATCCAGGGGACTAAAAAGATGCACAAATCAAAGAAATTTTATAGCAATAAGGAGTCTACTGATATGGTTGAACCGGCAACAGCTATTGGTTTTGTTTCTTATTTTTATACTGTGTATTTTATTGTGTAAACCAAACTCAACCACAAGTCAACATTTTAAGTTAAATAAGTGGTAATTAAGATTTTAAAAATAATTGAGATTTGTTTAACAATGTATTTTTGATCAATTTGGAATGGATTTTTAATTTCGTGAGTGCTGGGATGATTTATTTGGGGCGTTGCTGATCCTGGATCTGAAAAGGGTAATGACTGTGGATTTAGCATCAAGGAGTGGAAGGATGACTTGGCAAGCATGACCCAGCAAAGACACACTCTCTCTCTCTGAGGTCTGGTCTATACTTACCGGCAAATTTGGCGGCTGTTGACTGAAGTTACACAAGCTACTCTACGTAGAGTAGGTTGCGTAACTTACGAAAACTTCCTAAAGTCCGTTCTGCATGCCGTCTCCACTATGCTGCGCTGACGGGAAATGTGTACCCATCAACGCAGAGCTATGCTTTTTGTGGAGGTGGTTTTACTAAATCGACTTCTGGATTGATTGAGCAGGCCTTCACTTCTGCTCAATCAATTTGGATAAATCGATCTGATGGCGGTGAATTTACTGCCATCACTGAAGACATATTCTCAGTACCTGCCAGGGCTTGTGGTAAAACAAGAATTCTGTTTCATGAAAAACATTGAGAGGTCACCATTTGTTTCTAATCCAATGTAGAAACAACCACAATCTTTCAAAACCTTTTGTGGTAAAAAGAGAGCGTATCAGAAGACCAGTGGTCATGAACCATTGAAGTTGACCCCTAAACACTGGAGTAAATATCATGGGGACATTCTCCTAGATGGCCTGGTTGGCCAACTAGGACAAAATGGTTGGAGGCAAGAGAAAGACTTCATTTCTAGGCCGTGTGACAAAGACCACCAAGCAATATGATGACTGGGCTCAAGCACACATAAAGGAAGGTACTGTGTTGGGTTTTGCATTGGGATTTCTTTAGGAAATGTAATTTCCTTGAAACAGAAAAATCCTGGGAGATAGCCCAGCTTGTCTTCCTGAGTGTGTATCACAAAAGCTTCTGGGCTTCCTGAAATAATGTAAATTGGTGCTGTTGCTTTCCTATAACTCAAAATGGAAGCTCATCTAATTTATTTTGTAATGAAGGATAAGATCAGATGAGACTAAGCCATCATGTAGGCTTTGAAATCATTTTCTCTAGGTGAATAACAAACTTCTTAAAATAAGTATGTTTGTTAGTATTAGACACCCATAAGAGCATGCACATTGTATAGCGTGGTCTATAAGAATTGAAGATCCACTCACCCCATTAAGTTGATGTCTGTCTGAAGTACCAAGATGACCTTTGATTTCATAATGGCCTTTAATTCCTATGTTCTGATGCACCTAGCATTGACTGCCTAAGCTTTGATATCCATGGCTACTAGCTACTGACTGGGTGACATTAACACATACTTCACAAACATATATACACTCCTATAAAATGCCCTAAACCAAGTAAATCATTCACATACATAGAAAACAAGCTTCTCCCTACATCTCAGGCTCAGGCATCCTGTAGCTCATTCCCAGCTCCCCATTGAGAGTCACAAGAGGAGCTCAAAAGCCACCAGATTAGAAACACGGCTCTTCTAGCAATCTCAAGATGCTCTTCAGATGCCCCACCAATCTGGTGGGATATTAGCCCCCCAAAAGTGGAGTATGATATTCCTGGCATGCTCTACTCTGCACAACGTTGCCATGAACATCGTTAGCTGATAGGGGTGACATGGGTGGGCCAACTCCAGTGAGAATGAGGAGGAGGAGGAAAGGCAGCAGTGGAAGCAGGCTTTCTGGCTACAGCATGCCAGGACTCAATCCCTGGATTAAAGCAGCCTTCCAAGGTAAACTGCTAGAATATTCTGGTTATTATTTGAAAAACTAAAATCTCACCCCTGGTTAAAGTCAATGAACACCTCTGAAGGGCTGTGGGAGAGAGGGTTTTTGTACTGGGCAGAAGGGGGAATGATGATTTAGGGGTCACTACCGTTATTCGGATGTTGTCTCCCTCCCTTGAAGGCTGTGATGCTCTTCCTTGATGAGGTGACATTTGCTCCTGAACTCCTTCGCTGATGGCAGAAGGGGCAGGGTATTGCCTTGCAAATGCCAAGTACACTTTAGTGGAGCAGTGTGAACTCTGCCGTAGCCATTAAGAAACTGACACACTGTCAACCTGGCCTCTTGTATTTGCTCCAGGCTCCAGGCCGAGATGAGGGTAAAGAAGGGGAGATGTAACACTCCCTCTGCCCACATTTTGAGATACAGCAGAGAGCCAAGTCGCCTGTTACCCATGATATTGGTAAAAAACCAGTCCCCACCACTCCCTGCACTTCGCTGTGATAATAAGGCAGAACAGCAGCCATAGCCAGACTTCTAACAAATGGTGGCCACTGTCTGGACTGTATTGGCTTGGCTTTCTGCAAAGCCAGTTCTGAAGCCCCCACACCCTTGCTGGAAGGCCCATCTCTAACTGCCCTTCTTGTGGTCAGCTTGTCCATTGCCTTAATTAAGTGGGTCCTCCGCTTCCTCTATTTCCACCAAGGTTCTCCTGCAGCACTGACCCTGTTAGCTAGATATCCCACCCCCCCACACACAACAGACCCTCCGCTAGGGTTGCCTCTAGTTGATGGCTATTATTTCACAAACCAGCTTTGTGCAGCAGTATGTGTTGATGTTAGACAAGTGTTTGCAGTAGAGGGTATTTGCTTCTGGGACTACTGTCTTCCTCTAGCACCACCAGTAATTACTGAGGAACTCAGACAGTTTGGGCTCTCTTCCGTTCCGCAGCTTCTCAGTGTCTCTACTGGGTGGTTTTCAGCACATTAGGCTAATTTGCATGCAAGGATGCTGTACTCTATTCGTTTAGAGATAGATAGCACGTCCATGCCTCTCCACATGCTTACCTTTAAACATTTAGCCCTTCAGGGGGTTGTGATGAAGTCTGCATTGCACACGAGCGGTGGACAGTCCTAGGCCTGTGCGTGGCAAAATGGCGCAACAAGCAAATGTAGGCTTTGCAGCCACTAATCAGTGTCTGCACAGAAAGGGAAAAATAAGAGTCTGGCTTGCCCAGAAGTGTGGAAAACAAGTTTAAAAAGCAGCATAATATGACATCAAGGGAAACTTACAGCACCATCGCATATGAGCAGGGACTCTGCTGGCACCCTTCCCAGTAATTTTCTCTATGCACTCTGCTCCTCTCTGCAGGGGAAGAATGGAAGCTGGAAACTGGAAGCAACGACACAGTCAGCAGGAGCCAGGGGGACTAAAGACAAACGGAGCCAGTAGCAGAGCCAGGTTTTGTAACTAAAGAGAACCCTGGGGCATGCAACAAGGCGGTATGATTCAGTGGTAGCCATTTTTCAGTTGCAAAATATGCTTGGGAAGACACCATATATATATTTAAAGGGCTCCTGGGGGATGGGGGGGGAAGTGTGACAGTTTCAGGATTTCGAGCCACCCTGTAACCCCCCTGCATCCAGTGAGAAAGAATCTCTTGTGGTAGCTGGGTGTCAGCACCTTGGCTCCACCAGCCTTTCAGTCACTCAGTCATTCTCCGCTGGGCTATCCCAGCCCTAACTTGGCCTTGCAGGTTAACCATGGGGTCAGCCCAAGCCCAGAATCCCTTTCAATCATTCCTTGTGATATCCAGTCCCTGACTCTGGCTATTCTCAGAAATTCTCTCTCCTCTGCAGTGTATCCCAGCTTTACTTAAGCCACCTCTCCTGTAACCCACACAGCACTTGTGAGTTCTTATAATAAAACAAAATAAGGCTTATTAAAGTAAAGGTAAAGACTTAACTAGAAATAAGAAAAAAGGAAAAAAGTGGTTACAATACAACACAAAACATAACATAACACTGAACCTGGGTATACACTTAATAGTTACCTTTATTAGCTAAGAAAGTAAATTTTTTCCTCCTGAAAGTTCAGTCATTTGTCGACCTGGCTGATTCTCTAATAACCAGGATCCAAATGTTCATAAAAGCACCCTGCTCTGCCAAGGATTTTCCCTCAGTGAATGGATCCAGAGTGCTTCTCCCACCTCTATGTTATACTGAAAAGAGCCTTTTGTTTCTATTCATGGTGAGAGTGAAGCTTTCTCTGTTCTAATGTTCCCTTCCCACCTCTATGAGGTTTTGATGGTTTGGTGGTGCCTTTGACGGTTTTCCATTGATAGTTGTGGGAGGGAGCAAGGCTGGTCAACTGGGCCTTACATTACCTTGCCAGAAGATTAAGGAGAGATGACAAGTCCCTCTTGCTTGGATAGGCCATCCTCGAGGCCCATTACCTCTTGGTGATTAATTTCCTACTTCAAGGACATAAAGCACTTTCAATCTAAGTAAATTGTTCCTTAAATGTTGCCTGTGCATATATCTCATAATGATTATGAGTCTTGACAAGTTACAAGCTTTCTATAGACACTTTCTATGTATATCTCTTCTGTATAAATATCTTGCAAGATATTTGTTTGGTGTAATGAGTTTCTCAGGTCTGAGGTGAGACCTGTTTACAAAGAACAGGGGACACTTTTGTCACGCGGGCTGCATTAGTAGGGGGGGGCATTTGTGTAATTAGACATTAATATGTCAAAAACATAGTGATTCATGTGAGACATACCATGTCAGGTACTGTTAGAAAGGTTATAATATGCTGAATAAGATGATAATATTTGTATTCATGTGTGATATGTGTGAGGAAAGTTAGGGAGATCTTTGATATCCCTGTATTTCAAACTGTGCTGTGGAAGACACACCCCAGACAGAGAGGCGGCAGGACAATAGCTTGCTTAATAGCCCATTCAAGGCCTTATCAGAAGCCAGAGGCCCGGGAAGAAACTAAAGGCATACCTGAAGAGTTACCAGGATTGGCCCATGTGACTATGGACTTCATTTTGGTTCCAGTAAAGTTCCACAAGCCACATGGCCAGTAACAGAGGGTATATAAGATCAAACCACAG
>ML675604.1:24287675-24318639 GCA_007922155.1 Mesoclemmys tuberculata | reverse complement strand
TGTCCACACAAGCGCTTATGCCGGCAAAAATTATGTCACTCAGGGAGGTGGTCTTTTTACACCCCTGAGCATGAAAGTTTTGCCAGGATAAGTGCTAGTGTAGATAAGGCCTGTATCTCAAAGTGGGGTCACAAAGATTAAAATGACAGCGTTTTATATATTTACCCCTTCCCTAGCTTTGATTTTGTTACAAGTATAAAAAAAGAACTCTGGAAAGTGAACTGGCAGAGATATTTGGTTTAGCTATCACATCATTAATTAGTCAATGACAGGGACCCACTGATTCTTGCAGTATCTTTGTGATTATGGTCATGTTTCTTTCAGACACGTTCCCTATTCTCTGAACACTATAATTACCTGGGAGTTTTCCACAGAAATATTTTTGATGGCAAACGTGGTTTCCCTAAAAATAAAAAATTTGAGTGGAGAAAAAACATACATATATCAGCAAATACTGAAATTTTGGAATCTATATGGAAAAACATCAAAGTGATGTTTCATTGTAATTGGACATTTCAAAAACAAAATGCTCCAATGCTTCCAAATATAAATGTGTCTGAACACTTCATTGCTATTTTCATGGCTTATAATTGGAGCAGGGCCATCTGCATCTCCACGTTAGGCCTGTCCTAAACTTTAAAGTTGAACTGTTATAACTGTCTGTTGAGAGTGGGTTTTTTAATTTTTTTTAACTGTAGTTATATCAGTACAACTCCTTATGTGCACACAGGTATACCGGTATATTTACTCACGTTCCAATACAGGAATAACTAAACAAGCACCTCTATATCGATAGAACTGCATCCAGAGAGTTTGTACTCTTTTACTTATAGCAGCATAATCAAAGCATAATAAACAACTTCTAGTTTAGACAAGACCTTAATGATTTAACAATGATTTCCTTATTAGAGTCTGCAGTTTATTATTTTAAGCAGAAGTGTTAAGGGAAGTCTCAACTGACTATATTTTTGTCAAAATATGCTGTTTCATCAAAGCTAAAATATTTAATGGAGATACATGGATTTTGTTGGGAAGGTTTTGAGTCAGGAGTGACCAGCGAACCCTGGACCTGAGAGAGACACTCAAAATTAAAAATCGTTTTTGATCTGAGGATCGACATTGGACACAGTTCTGTTTCATGAAAACATTTGAAAGGTTTTTGTATTCCTTCCAATGCAAAAAGGAACAAAAGTTTGAAACCACGACCTGGATTTGTCATCCTCTGGTCAGCTTCTGGATTAAAGGTGTATAATATCCATAGAAAGTTGCTTGGTGATTAAACTTGTGGTTAGACTTGGTTAGAAGACTAGTTATCTCAGGGGGGGATGTTGTTTTTCATGTGGAAAATTTTAATGTAAACAAGTTTTCATTTTTGTCAAATTTTTCCACATAAAATCATGACTACTACCAAAATAAAGCTTTTCAGTTAAAAACATTTCTGGTTTTTTGACAACAAAAAAAAGAAGAAAGAAAGTTTGAGGAAATCAGACACTTTGTCTTTCAAAAAAAAAATGTGTTGAGATATGTAATAGAAAAATGTTGACCAGCCGTAGCTGTCAGAAGATCTAAAGTGAACTTGCTTTAAAAATGGACAAACAGAAATTGTCAAGACAATTTTTTTTCAAAGTTAAAGTGTGGGTCATCTCTATAACATGACTCCACAAATAAATAAATAAAAATAAAGTTAAACCCCATCTCTGCATCCAGTGTATTTAGGTTTTAAGGGGGAAAATATTTTTCTAATCAGCCATCACAGAACTTCAGTTTTCTTACAAACTAGTTTTAGATAGTATTGGTGCTATCCATTTGGATATTGTGAAGTAAAATAGAATTGAGTATTGAGACTCTACTTTTACTAACCAATATTTTTATTCAACTCACACCAAATGTAGATTTTTGCTGACACCTTAGCTATACCGTTTCAGACATGAAATTTACATGGGTCTAGTGGTATTGCTGAGCAAAGGTGCAGCGTGAGGTGCAGACAGAACTAGTTTTGCACTAACTTTATTAAGAAATGAGAGGAAGAATAAATAGGAAAATCCTGTAATTTATTGCAGCTACAGAAACACCATTTGGGAAGCTCTGTCACTTACTTTGCAGTTTTCATAACATTCTCACAGAAAATCTTCTCAAATCCCAACAAAATATTTAACCAACTAAACCTGATTAATCTGTACAAGGATCTGTTCTATCATTTTAGTTCCTTGCCTACGCAAACCCATAATCCCTTGACTGTCACATTTCAAACTCCTGTCTAATTTGTGTTATGCTATCATCACTGGTCCCTTTCAGCTTTTGAGGATTCCCCATGACCCTGAAACCCACGTTGAAGTGAAGTGTACTCATTTTCAGAGTAAAAGTACTATTGCATTAAAGAGTATTCAGTGACAGATAATCCCATTACAATTACATTATAATGGCCATTAGGTTTTAATGAGATTAACGAGGAAGTAACAAGGCAAAACTGGCAAAGGCTAAACGAGTTTATGAAGAACACTCCTTCTTTGAGGTGGGAAGGAGTCTTCAAGTCTAGTTTTCACAGCTATTACAAGCAGATTTCTGCACCATCTACTTATTTTTAAGTGGTAATTGCTTAAGGTTACTTTGCAAGATAGTGATGGGATTTTTAATGCAGACTGCACACAGACATCATTAATAGGTGGTTCCTTAGTTTTTAAGTGGTTTCCTTCACTGTACAAGTTGTTCCTGACACCAAGGAAGCAAACACCCTGGCATGTGGGAAGGAGGAGTGGTTGATGTAGTCCAAGTGTTACCCATTGGGGCCTTACTGAGGAGAGTCTTGACTATTAGTCTCTTTGTGCAACGGGCTTGGCTATTAGCCTTTTTGCGTTTTGTTGCTGTCCCTTGCCCCTCCATACCATTGCCGTATAAGGCCGACTAGCAGGAGCTAAACATCTATCAATGAACCCAAGTTAGGGTCATTTCATAAACTGTTTGACAGTCATTCATTTAGAACAAATAGCCCGGTTCTCAGGTCCAAAGCTGAACAAAACTCTTCCAATGTACTGTTCCAATCTATGTGAAACTAATGGTAAGGATCTGGCCAAAAACTCTCAAAACCAGAGAAATTGAATTAAGGCACAACTGTCTTCACTTTCAAGTACTGAGCCTATACTGAAAGGCTACCCACATAGTGGGCGATCTGACTATGGACTCAGTTATATACTGTTAGAAAGCTGAGCTGGGGGTTGGCAGGGGATGCAGGTAATGCATGGAAACAGTGGGCAGGATTTTCAAGAGCACTCAGTACTGAGCTAACTCTGCTTGCAATGAAATCAATGGGAGTTTCATTATTAACTTCACAGAGTTAGACCTGTGCTGAGCACTCTTTAAGATGCTACCACCCATTATGCCTTTTTAAAGGCCAGTGCTTCCTGGAAGTGTGATGAGAACTGCACTCCCTACACCTGTACAGCAGGTACCAATGCTTCTCCAGTACAGCCATGCTGGTGCAGGAGGGCTGGGGGTGCACTCACCCCACATACATAAGCCCTTTGTAGTGCTACCAGCAGCATTGGCCAAACCTGGTGCATTTCACAGGCCTGAAGCCAAATTATGGCTTCGTGTTCCAAGGGCAAAGAGAGCAAAAAGGGTTCCTTGTGTCTGCTCCACTCCAGGACATTAGCACTTGAGAAACTATAATTGGTTGTTTATGCATTGAAGTGTATAGTTCCTTTGTTTCTCATCTGCATTCTTGGTTTGAGTGTTTAAGACAGATCTGAGCAATTTTTAATTAGGTTCTCCAGCTAGTTAATATTTTTTCATTGTTGATCATCTAACTTTTCTTAAACCCAATATAGAGATTGCCTAATAAGAAGTTAGTGGTATATGATGCAGGTCTCATCAGCTTTATTGAACTCCACAGAGATCAGATTTAGGGTACAATGGGAAAAGGCTCTGTGGTACAGTTTATTATTCAGAGTTAATGCCATATACTGCACCAGCATGTGTCAGGTTAACAGATTAAAGTGACCAAAGAATCAATTTATACTGATGAAATTTCATTGATCAATTTATAGCCAGAGGAGTTTTATCTTTGTCTGGATGTGTTTATATTTCAAAGCCAATGTGGTTTAAGCAATACATAGGCTACATTCCTCTACACTTGTTTTATTGTTGTTTGCTAAACCATCTGAATTTATTCTCCATATACTTAACAGCTTTCTTTATAAAATGTTTTGCCCATGTGTGCAAAATAGATGCATAAATTCAGAACCCATTAATGCCAGAAAGAACCGCAGATGAGATCCAGGAAGGGATTTAGGTAGGTACTTAGAAAGTAATGGGAACAACACTACAATCCACAAAGCCGGGGTACCTAGGCACCCTGTACAATGAATGGGAAGAGATAGGCACCTTTGACTGTGATCCACTGTATAGGCAGCACTTTAGGCAGGTAGTCACCTAAGGTAGCCAGTGGGAGTCACCTTCAAGATAGATGTGTGTAAGTCCTGCCCCCTTTCAGAGACAGGCACCTAAATCTGGGCTACAGGGAGCCACCTAGCTCTGTTAGCAGTCCATGAACTGGAGGAAGTTAAGTGTGATAGTGTTTGACTACCTAAATTGCATAAGTGACTCAAAACAAACTGGCTTGGAGTGGGTGAAGGGAGGGCCTCCCTTGTAACTTTTAGCCCAGTTGATAGGGTACTCACTCAGGAAGTGGGAGACCCCTCATTCAAATTTCCCCTCCTCTTGAGCGGGAGAAAAAAGCTGAGCAAAGATCTGCCACCTCCCTGGAGAGTGCTTTCACTATTAGGCTACAGAATCATCCCAATTAATATTTAATTATTCAATTGTTTAAAATGGAACATCTTCAATAAGCAAAACTGAGGAACTCCCACTTCCAAATATTCTGTCACCTAGTGACAACAGCTCTCACCTGAGAGGTGACTAACACCTATTCTTCTCCCCCTCAGAAGGATGGGGACTTGAACCAGAGGTCTCCCACCTCCCAGGTAAGTACCCTCTGCACTAGGCTCAAAGTTATAAGGGAGGTCGTCCACCTCCTCACCCCTCTCAACTCAGAGGCCATTTACCAGAGCTCCTCACCATCCTGCATGCAACTTAGGCAGCCCAACACTTATCTTTCCCAGTCTGTGAATTGCTCTGGGATTTAGGTGGGAGATAGGCATCAGGACACTTCTCATGAGGCAGCAATACACATGTCCAGAGGAAAGAAACTCAAGTACCAAATGAGTTTAGACATCTACAGGGTTAGGCAGCAGCCCAAGGGGCAGTTCTGAGAACCTCAGTGGTGCCTGAAAATGGGACTTAGGCATGTAAGTATTGTTGTGTCTCACTCCCCATTAGATGATGTAGTCTGATCTCCTATGTATAACAGGCCCTTAAATTTCATCCAGTCAGCCTTGTACTGAGCCCAGTAATTCACATTTGACTAAATCATAACTTGTTTGGCTAAGCATATCTTCTAGGAAAGCACCTAGTTTTGTTCTGATGACATCAAGCGATGGAGAATCCATGACTTCCCTTAGGAGTTTGTCCCAGTGGTTAGTCACTCTCAAGGTTGAAAATGTGTGCCTAAATTCTATTTTAAATTTGTCTGCCTTCAGATTCCAGCCATTGGTTTTTGGCTGGAGTTTCTCGGGTAGATTAAAGAGCTCTCTAGAAGCCAATATTTTTTCCTTGTGAAGATACTTATACATCATAATCAAGTGACCTTTCAAACTTTGTTAGATAAATGACGCAGATTGAGCTCTTTGAGTCTCACTGTCAGGCGTTGTCTCGAACCCTTGAATCATTTTTGTAGCTCTTCACATTTTTAAAAGGAAGTTGAAAAATTGGACATTAGAATTGTACTTGGTATTCCAGTATCAGTCTCCCCAAAATCATAGATGGAGATAGAATCACCTTCCTAGTTCTGCTCCTCTGTTTATGTATACAAGGAGGATCACATTAGACTTATTGCCATGGCATTACATTGGGAGTTCATGTTGAGATGCTTAACCACTAGGACCCCTGAATCCTTTTCAGAGTCACTGCAGGGTACAGTCCCCCAATTTGTCGGTATTGCCTGGTGTTCTTAGATATATAACTTAGCACTTGGCTGTAGTAACACTTAATTCTGTTTGAATGGGCCTAGCTTACTAACTCATTCAGATTGCTCTCTATCACTGCCCCATCCTCATTTACCATTCTTTCATCTTATATTTCATCAATATTTTATCTTACAACTTTAAAAAATGATGCTACGTAAGTAGAAAGTTCTTGTCACATTTTGATATCTTTCTGGCTAATCTAGCTAGAGAGGGAAATATACCGGTGTGACATTAGGCCCTAAAAAGCCAAGCAACTTTACAAATTGCATAGCACAAATCTAACTTTTAAAGGTATATTATAGGAAAATACAATGGTGGTGAGGATCATTCCTCATAAGTAGACTGGAGCTTTGATATGCAAGTATGTTGTTGGTAGTTATTTGATGTTGTTTACATATATCTTGTTAGAGCTTAGCAGTGTAGATAAACTGCTTTTCTGTCTATCACCGTTCTATTGATTCAGCTTTCAAAAGGAACATCTGAATATTTAGATGGATCTTTGAATGTAATAATACTATTGTTTGTATTTCTCTTTGAAGTTTAAATAATAAATACCTGTAAATGGCCAATTAACTTGTGCTAATGTAACTAGTTACCGGTGAGCACAGAACATAGGAGATGATAAGTCAGAGTCCCAAGTAATCATCTATTAATTGTTCAAGGAGGCGCCACTGCTGTCAAGAAAATATCAGGTCAGCATGCCTGGATCTATAAAAGACTCTAGTGGACTGATCCTTTTTATCTCAAACCTGTCCAAGCTTGTCAGAGAAAGTTTGTATTCCAAGATTGGGATCCCAGCGACAAGCCTGGAATCACCCTGCTAATTCTCATGGGAGAATTTGAACAAACTCTGCACATGAACTTATTAGTCTTCATTTCTCTGGACTGGACTGAAGCTCTAAACAAGGACTGATGATCCCCAAGCTGTTTGCGTAAATTCAGAGATTTTACAATTTAAGAACTTTTCAATTCAGTTATAAACTCTACTTTGAAACTCTACTTTGGGTAAGATCTGAACTATTCCTTGACCTGTTTGGGAATGTGTCCAATCCTTTGGTATTGGTAGAACTTTCTTACACATGATGGATAAAGATTTTCAATAATCCCCATCATACTTGACTTAGCTGTCTGGGTTCTAGCCAAAGGGCTGGGTAGTTTTAAGGGAACTGTGTTTTGTCTACTGAATAACCAGTGAGGTCATCAGAAGCTGTTTGTTTCTGGCTTGGCATATCTTATGGAAGAAAAACCACCAGTATTTAGGGCTTTGCCTGCCCCATTCTTTGCAGTTTTCCCTGTTTAAGTTATTTCAGCATGGGCCCCCTGGAGGCCAATAGCACAACCAGAAATAATCTGAACAAACAAAAAAAGTCTACTTTGGCGTGGTCTACACTGGCACTGGAGGTCGACGTAACACCGCTTATGTTGACCCCTCTAAAGTATGCATCTCCATTGGCATCAAAGTTCCGCTGACCTAAATCACGGTAAAAGTCAACCTAATAAAACCACCTCCGCAAGTGGCGTAGCGCTGAAGTCAAATTCCATGGGTCGCATTTGCATCAGTGTAGGCAGAACGCAACATAAATCGATGCCATTGGCCTCTGGGAGGTATCCCATAATGCTCTCTTGTGACCACTCTGGATATTCGCACTCTGCTGTCATGTGGCCACATAAACAGGGAATAGCTGCTCACCTCAAGCCCAGGAAATTTTGAATTCCCATTTTTAGTTTGGACAGTGTGGAGAGAGCTTTGAAGCTGTACCACTCATGGTGAATGCATGGCCCAAATTCACTCCAGAGAGTCGACGAGAGGTCTTGGATCTCATCGGTCTGGGGTGAAGAATCTGTTCTGGCTCAGCTCTGAGCTAGCAAAAAAAATTTAGGTATCTACAAGAAGATATCTCATGGCATGTTGTAAAAGGGGTACAACAGGGATGTGCAACTGTACCACATTAAGATCAAAGACCTGAGGCAGGCTTATTAGAAAACTAGGGAAGTTAACAGCTGTTCTGGCTCCTCACTCAAAACGTGCTCCTTTTACAAGGAGCTGCATGTGATTCTCGGCAGTGACCCCACCACTGTGCCACCAGACAGTATCGATACCTGCACAGAAACCCAGTCCAGAACAAATTAGGAGGATTCTGTGGATGAGGAAGATGAGAATGAGGATATCAGGGTGCAGGAGAGTGGGGTATCCATTCTCCCTGAGAGCCAGATCCTATTCATTACCCCAAAGCATCCCTGACACACACAAAACAGCAGGACTGATTAAGATGCTGGAGAAGGCACATCTGGTGAGTGTATGTGGCAAATCTAATTTTTGTGGTTATGTCCCTAGTCCAGCTTCTTAAAAGGAGTTTGTGTTTTAGTGGGGATGGACTTCCTGGGTGTTGGCAAATTTCAGTGGAGGGTTACTCCCAGAACAGACCATTTATGTGCAGAGGTATGCTCTGAGAATCCTCTGTGGATATCTCAAGGAAACTTTCATGTAGGTAAGCAGTAAGCAGAAGGTTTCTGGGGAGGGCAGCCTTATTTCTTCCAGGAGACTTTACCCCACCCGTCTGCTATTAAATGAGCAGGCATAATTTTGGAACACAGCCTAGCAGCATAAGGGCCAGGCCTGTACCCCTATGCCTGCAGCAAATCTACCTTTTCCACCTGCATTACCCTTAGGAGACTGATATCACAGATATGCAAGTTTAAAATACCCGACCAATACAGTCACTCCGTGTTATTCCTCTGCTGTGGCTGATGTCCCTGGGCGCCTCCCCAACACAATTCCTAGTACTGGTATTGTTGCTATGGGCGTTGTGTGTCAAGACACTGGTTGCCCTATGTTTTCTGCTGCTACACTTCACCCACAGCATACTTTAATCTGTTTTGCCCATCTCCTCCCAAACCGGTCCTTGGGATGTTACAGCGGAGCCCGGTGATCCCTCTCCTTGCTCAAGTGTGGATTGTAGATTTTAGTGCTAATGAAACCTCTCCATAACTGATGCAAGGGCCCCTTGCTTACCATGTCTGGAACGCCTCTCCTACCTGTCCGCTACTTACAGATTGGAATGTGGGTCTGGTTTTACCTTATGAACATGAAGGGGAGTTCTTTTTACATTGTAACATTTCTTTTACTACTTTGGGTCAGCCAACAATTGCAACCTTGTGCTTTGCTTGTCCTGCAGTTGACACTTCGGCCTTCAGCCCCCCTTGCAGAACTCCTGCTGAAAGCCTTTCCCAGATTAGAAAATGGACAAAAAATGCGGGATGATGTGTTCAGTGAACTAATGAACACATTCATGGCTGCTGATACAGCTCAGAGCCTGGAGGATGTCCTGGTCTGAAAAACTAGACATGGACATGGAACACGGAAGGTGAGCACAAGAGCGGGAGTGTGATACGCAACAGGAAATGTTGTGTATTTTGAGGGATCAGTCCGACATGCTGATGTATCTGGTAGAGCTTCAGGAAGAGCAATGGCAGGACAGACACCCTCTGCAGCCCCTCCAAAATGCTCCAACTGCCTACTGCTTTGTTATTAGCCCCGCCCCCAAGCGCTCTAGAGGAGGCTGAGCAGAGTGCAGTATGTGCTGCACTCCACACCGGTGGAGGCAAGCAGAAAGACACGACAGCCCCTATTCAACCACAGTTGCTTGCACAGTGACACTTTACATTGTTAACTTATCCTCCTTTCCCCCCACTGAAATGGGTCACAAATAAAAATGTTCAACTTTAAAAAAAAATCTGTCTTTATTCATTCATAGTTTGGGAGGAGAAAGAAGGGGAGGAGGCTCTTGGTGCGAGGGTCAGGGATCAGAAAGAAAGGCACAGCAAAGAGATACATTACTGCAATTCATTGCAGAACCGTTTTTTCAATGCTTCCAGTAGGCGAAGCGCTCCGCCATTAGATCTGAGAGTAGCGCTGGAGTCTGGCTGCTCAAAATTTGTGGCCAGCCTATCAGCCTCCACAGCCCAACCCTAAGGGAACTTTTCATTCTTTGTTTCACACAAATTATGGAGCACACAGCATTTAGATATAACTGATGGGATGTTCTTTTCACTGACATCAATCCTGGTGAGTAGACATCTCCATCTGGCCTTTAAACGCCCAAATGCACATTCCACCAACATGCTGAACTTGCTGAGCCTGTTACTGAAACAGTCCTTCTCGCTGTCCAGGTGCCTGGTGTAGGGCTTCTTTAGACAAGGGAGCAAGGGGTAGGCAGGATCCCCCAGGATCACTACTGGCATTTCAACATCCCCAATATTTATTTTTTGGTCAGGGAAGAAAGTGCCCGTCTGCATCTTATTGATCAGACCACAGTTCCTAAAGATGTGCACATCATGCATCTTTCCTGACCACCCCACATTGATGTCAGTGAAACGTCCCTTGTGATCCACAAGGGCCTGAAACACCATTGAGAAGTATCCCTTATGGTTTATGTACCCTGTGGCAAGGTGGTCAGGTGCTAAGATAGGGATATGTGTGCCATCTATTGCCCCCCACAATTTAGGAACCCCATTGCAACAAACCTGTCCGCTATGTCCTGCACATTTCCCAAAGTCACTACCCTTCATAGCAGAAGTCTGTTAAAGGCCCTGTACTTTTGCATCACAGCAGTTCCAATTTTGGATTTAATGACTCCGAATTGATTCTCAACTGACCAGTAGCACTCTGGGGTTGCCAGCTTCCAAAGAGTGATGGCTACTCGCTTCTCCACTGTCAGAGCTGTTCTCAAGCAAGTATTCACATGCTTTAGGGCTGCAGACAACTCCGCACAAAGTTCCAAGAAAGTGGCCTTTTGCATACAGAAGTTCTGCAACCACCTTCATAACTATGTGATCCCACCAGTCTGTGCTTGTTTCCCAGGACCAGAAACAGTGCTTCACTGACTGAAGATGATGCATGACAGCCTGCAGCAAACGGGAATTGTTTTGCTCTGTGGCTTATAGGAGGGCAGCCTCAGTAACATCACTATTTTCCGTGCTGCGGCTCCTGTCTCGCCTTTGAAAATACTGCAGGATAAGCCAGGAGGTATTCGTGATACTCACAATGATAGTGCAGAACTGAGTGGAATCCATACCTCTCTGACAATGATGTGTACACGGCATAGAAAAATGGTGTGAAAAAGTGTTTGCAGTTTGGGACAAGAAGGGAGGGGGAGGAAGCATGTTGCATCATGGGCGGATAACAAGTTTCCTGAAAGCCTCTGCAGCTAGTTGCACTGTGGGATAGCCTCCCACGGTGCACTGCTTTGAATATCGACACAAGTGTGGCAAGTGGGGACCCAAGAGCCCAACACAAGGAGTGTGGCGTGATCATGCTCCTGCGACTTCTACAATTTGGCAAGTGAAAGTCGATTTAAAGTAAATCGACTTCCCTCTGCAGTGTAGAGGGATTGTGTTCATATATCTTGTCTTGGTTTTCCATGAACATTCTAGCAAGTGAGCTTGCTGACCAATGTTTATGCAAACAATGAATTTTAAGCAGCTTTTGGAGTTTATTAGCCAAAAGAAAAAATTAGCAAAAAGTAAGTTTTGAAATGTTAACATAAGTATCGATGCTGGAAACTTGACATTAAGAATTGCCCCCAAACCAATCAGGTAACGAAGATGCACCTTATTATCAATATGTCCAGTCATAATCAAGTAGCACAGCTTTAGATGTTGCATTTCAAATGATTATAATGAATGGCTCATAAATGAGCTACGTACAAAGTTATCCATGGAAAAATTAGTAAATTTTGAACTGTAATATGTTTGTGAAGAGTGACGATTTCCAATAACAATCTCAACTGTTTTCTGTGCAAACTAAGTTGTTCACCTAGCTCTACTTATACCAAAGGTTTGATCTTTCATATCTGTTGCAATTTATTATAAGTTAGCTAAACAACATAACATTAGTTTGAGGGATTTTACATTAGTATAGTGCTGCTACTTTCATATAGTTTGTTCACTGGATGAGCTGAATGTATAGAGAGCCACTGTAATAATCCTGCATTTATATATTGCCTTTCATCCCAAAAGATCTAAGAATCAATACAGATTTGATTCTGTGGCTGTCCTGTAGGCACAACTCCTAGTGACTCCAAAAATTGGAATGAGCAAAGAACCAGGCCTCAACTTCATATGCAAGCTGTCCAGGGATCTCTTCATGAATCAATTAAATACAGTCAGCTATGAAAGTAAACATGCTATGGCTAATAGTGCAGTGCAACACCATCCAACATTTTTGGACAAGAAGTGAAGAAAACATTATCCAGTTGAAAGCACAGGCAGGAATTTGGCCAGGCAGAACACAATTACCTGTCTTGAAATCTGGCCAAAACACCAGAGTTAATACCTCCTCTTATCCTAGTGAAAATTGCCATGCGGTCTTTATTCATCACATGTGGTCAGGACCTCACCTTTAACTGCCATTGTTTCAGACTGAAGGCCCAGTTTTGTTCTCAGATATACAGGCACAACTCCCAAGGAAATTAGTGTACTTTTTTGTAGCGCTGCCACACACTATTCAAAACTGCTGTTTTCTATTCCAGAGATGGGTTTTGTGGTGGGCAGGGTCAGTTCTCTATCCCTTCCTTCCTCACAATGTAGTGCTCGGATTAATTAATGTTTGTAATTCTCAAATGATAGGTACTAGAGGAGTGCGATGTATGTTTATTTTTACGATACTCTGCAAAGCTGGGTTTACATTCCTTAGGGTCTCCTGCATTACAACAGCGCTGTCATGCAAATCCAAAGGAAAAGAGCAACAGCACCGCCTGTGCGCTCAATAAAATGAGGATTTCAGGCTTTGGCAGAAAAAAAGTCACCCAGCCTGTAAGTTCTCCAATCATCTGTCCAAGCACTGCTTGTTCTGTTTAAAGAAAACCAGTTATCTTCTGAGAGAGAAAAAAATTAATTATGTCTATCTGAGAGAGGAGAGGAATGAAAGAAAAAAATGGATACAAAGAGAGAATGCATCAAAGTCTGGATTCTAAATTACTTTGCTCTGATAAAACCAGGGACTACCAGGTACTCTATTTATTTGAGGAAGCTGCATTTTCCTGAAGGGAAGTACTATTCCAGAGTCTAAGACAAGGTTACCTTTCTAAAAGATCATATTTACTGGAGTGCTTAACACTAGGGTGATTAGGGACATTTGGGGCTTTTTCTTACATAGACTCTTGTTACCCCACCTCCTACCTTCTCTCCCAATATTTTACACTTGCTCTCTGGCCTCCCAAAACAGACCCTGGAGTCCAGAATTCACTTGAAAAGAGATTATATGGAAATATTGACAGCAGTCAGGGCCACCTGCAAATCTAAACCCTGCACATCTTGGATGGGCAGAGCCAATAGGGGGTACCTGTAATCCTTCTAGCACAAGGTGCCAACTCCTTCTTCAACAAAAGGAACCTACCATCCACCTTAAGACATGTAATAATCTGACCAGCATTGAAGAAACTGTCAGTCACCAAAGACCTTGCAAGCAACCACTTGGTGTCTTTTTCTAATCTAATCAAGAAACATGCCAAAAAAGCTTTAATGTAACCTTTCAGGTGCCAGTATCCGGGACCCCTATCAATCAGGCTTCAGGGCAGGGGATGATACAAAGACAGCACTTAGTGTTCTGTAGCCAGGAGGAGCTCAGCCAGACAAATTAAGCACATCCATATTGGATCCTGCTGGACCTCTGCAGCCTTTGACACCAGAGATCATCAAATTTGCCCTGCTGCCAAGAAGCTACAGAGTGAACAGATGCCCTGAAATAGCTAAAGTACTTCCTCTCAGAGCTAACTCCAGGTAATGCCCAGCTGTTCCTCCACCTCGCGGATCCCCACAGGTTCAACATGAACTGCCGCATCAGTAGGCAGACAGTGCCCAGCTCTACATTTCCTTTTTCCATCAATGCAAACATCGTCTCTTAGCTTCATCAATGCCTCTCCATCAATGGCTGTGCTGGATGGAGAACAGCTGCCTAAAACTGATTCCAGCAAAGACTGAAGTGAGATGACAGGAAAAGCAAAGCACTTCACAAAGAATTTGCAGTATCTCCAACATCCCGCACCCCCCTACACACACTATTGGAGGCATCTGCCCTCAGACTGTTAAATTGATCTGCAGAGTTGAAGTCCTTTTGGATGAAAGAATGACAAGCATTGACTTCCATCTGAAATTGGCCAAAAGATTGCATTCCATCCTATTGGGCAATAGGCAAGCCCACAGTGATTTACACTGTCAGACTTCCAGGCTCAGTTACAACTCAGGAGTGGTCCACACTACAGAGTTTGGTCAACAAAAGTCAGTTTTTGTCGAAAAAAACAGTGGAGGTGTACACACTGAAATGCTCCTCCTACCGATGTAACACGCCTGCTATGTCAACATAATAAAACCACCTCAACGAGAGGTGTAAGGTTTATGTTGGTGTAGTTAGGGGAGTGTCACTGTAGACACTGCATTCCTTTCATCAGCTGCTGGCTGTCATTCTTGGCAATTTCATGGCTCCCAGTTCCCTTGGGTGACTGGACTCTGCTCCAGTCTGGGAGTGGGGCAAGAAGTCCTGGGTGGCTGGACCCTGCTCCCAGCGGGGTATGGGGAAGGGAGAAGTCTGAGAGGCTTCTCCACCTGCTCCCTGCCGGGATCCAGGGCAGCCTTGTCAATTTCACAGCTGGGGAGGTGGGGTATGAAGAGGGCAGGGCGGCTGGACCCTGCTCCCCAGGGTTGAGAATCTCCAGGTAGCTTCCCCTGGCTCCCAGCAGGGAACAGGGAATGGTGGGGGGGCAACTGGGCTCCCACCAGGGAAATGTCATAACTGTCCCTGTTAGGTTTGTGGAAGCGCTTCTGGTGAGGACGCACACCAGCAACCCAAGGAGGGTAGTGTGGACATCAGCCACTGCAGTAATTAATGTCGACTTATCTTGGCAGTGGAGACAAGGCCTCAGTGTAAACAGGAATGAAGCATCACAGCCAGAAGAATATCCACCTGTAGCACACTATTCACAACGTGGTTGCTGTGAATGTATCACCCGGGTGCTCCACTGTCATTTCAAGATCTATCGTAATATTCAAAGCCCTTCATGGAGTTAGTCCTATCTACCCAACAGCTCTCTCTCTCCATGACCAGGATTTCCCACAACAGTTTCATTACACTGGTATTAAGGGGACTAAACTTCACAGGAGTTGAACCTATCTGCAAGAGATATGAATGACAACAGAGGTCCCCACTTAAAACACCAAGACAAAACTCCTTCCTCTGACTTGTTTTACCTCAGTTGGATCTACACACCACACATTTATGCACACGCAGAAAATAATGAAGCTATTTTCCTACTAGCTAGGAAGGAAGTAAAAGAAAGAAGGAAAGAGAGAAAGAACACCATTTCTATTTGTAAGTACTTGGGAAATGTTACAGTAGTGCTCTGTCTCATGCATCGTAGAGCTGATTGGAAATTTTGTTAGTGTTTCAACATCTTCCCTCGCCCCCTACCCCCAAAACAGGTTCTGAAAAAATCCCAAATTACTCCATGAAAAAAAAATTGATTTTCCAGGTAGAAGATCAAAAAGAATACATTTCATGTCAGGTTGACTCAAACAGCTTTTTTGGGTCAGTACAACATTAATCCGTGTTGCTCAAAGATGCCACAGGATTTCATGTCATGATTCTCTTCTATGGGCCAAGTTCGATGGTTGGACTGCTTCCCCTACAATGCACTGCAATCTGCCCTCTTTTTGAACTATTACAGTGCATCATGGAAAATGGAGTCTAACTGAGGCTTCCAATCCATAGAGAAGATCAGGAGCATGATGCATCTAAACTACAACTCCTATAATGCACCACTGCAACAGGGGGGAGACAGGGTTATTAGTGTCAACCTAAGTCAAGATGCTTTGAGAACACTGAACATTTCATTTCAATTTCAGGTGTCAAACATTTCCACATCAAAGATTTTTGGAAGTTTGTGTTCTGCAAGAATTTTTGCTATTTTGACTTTTCAATTGATTCAGAACTAGTTTTGAAATAGCAGAATTTTCCACAAGATAAAAATTCCAATTTTTCACTACCACTTTCAAATACTTAATGGATAAAGTGCAAGTAGTCAGCAAGATTATGGAGCACAGTTCCAGAAGTTTATAGAATCAATAAAACTTGTAAAGAGATGCTAGATAGAGCTATTTGCAGCACACAACAAGAGGTACTACTATGATGGGAGCCACTAAAAGTGCCTAGATAAAGAGCAGTATTGGTCATTAATACTTTTTTTAATTCATAGTGTGAAAGTTACTGATTCTCTAAAGCATGAGCAGCCATAGACATTTGGCTGTCCTAGGAAAACTTCAGTATGAGCCTCCCTCAACCCATGATCAAACGAGAATATTCCAAATCATGTTTTTACTAGGTTATTTATTGCCACTTTTGATGTTACTTATTAATTAAATAAAAAAATTGAAAGCTTAGTTGTGCCTTGAGAGACCAGAGCAACTCTGGAACACCACAAGATTAGAAGGGCCATAAATCTTACTGCCTTCAAAGGAAAATTAAACTAGGCTCACTGTTTCCAGGCTGGCTAGGAAATACAGCAAAGCAGCAAGGCAGAAGCAAGAGGACTTTCCTCCCCCATTCCAAGCTACAAGTTGTGTAACTGAATTTTTTTGTACTTCAATAAGTTTATTTAGCTTTAAGTGGTACAAAGAGCATGTCTATAGACAGACACACCAAACACACGGACAGCAGGAGCGTCACTAAATTTCTCTCACTGACCAAGTCAAGGAGCAGCTATTACAGTTTAATGTCAGCATTTAAAAAAAAAAAAAAAAAAAAAAGCTTTTAAAAGCAGCAAAATGTGTTCAGAGCATACAAGACCCAGAAGACAAAAAAGAATGCTAGAAAAGCCTATCTATACCTGAAGCGACCAAAGCTGGTGATCTATATATGCACCCATTTCAGCCTTCTCTACAATGAGCTGACCCGAAGCCCAGAAAAGTCAATGGAATATGCCTGTTTACTTCAGTGGGAATGTGGGTTCAATGCAATGCCAAACTGATGCCCACTTTCTCCATGCCTCCACTTCTCTTCCACAACCACTAACCCCCTTCTTCCTTCCACTTCTGTCCCTATTCCCGCTGCTACTTCCGTTCCCCTCACAGCATCCCCAGTAGTTTTTTGTTGTTTCCTGAATTCCATTCAGTAGATGTTATGGGCAACACTTGTTAGAGCCTGTTTGTACTATCAGGTACCACTTACCTTCCCATTCGATTCTTCAGTTTCTTCATTGGTTAGGTGGTTTTAGTCCTGCAACAAGACCTTCCTTTCCTGTGTACACTTTTTTGTTTACCCAGATTCCCGGGGCTACAGCTCCCTCATCAACAGCTGAGTGGGCCATCTCTCCTTTTCTCAGGTGTTCACCCGTCTTCATGAATGGTTCTAAAATGAGCCTTTGCCCCGTTCCTCTCAAACTACTTCCTCAGTCATTTCCCCTTAAAAAGATCAGAACTCTAGACTTTAATGGTCTGTTTTGGCAAGAAGACTCAAAGCAAGACAACTATTTCCTTGATCTTCCTAATTAAGAAAACTAGGCCTTTTTATACCCAGCATGCTTAGCAATTTACAGTTCCCAGGAGTGCTGAACAACAAGTTCCAGAATCCTTTTTTCGGGGCAAAATCCCCATCACAGAAGTGCCTGAAAACTGAACCCAGAAAAGCCAGCTCCCATGTAACACAGGTAAAATTTCATCACTTATCTGCACCTGTTTGAGCTGTTCAGCGATCTTCATCAACATTTTTCCAATGAAATATATCTTTTCAACCAAGATAAAATTCTCATTTTGGTTGACTACTTGGTTCAAACAGATATGGAGTTGTTGGGTTTTTTGGTTGTTTTTTTTTTCTGTTTGGATAGGGTTTTTTTGCAGGGGAGCCATCCTTTTCACTTTTGTATTTTTTCCACTGAAAAGAGATGGGAAAAACTAAAAATGTGTTTCTCCATCACGAGCCTCTCCCCAAAATGAAGCTTTTCATGTGTCTCAATTTTTTAACAAAATGAAAAATTCTCATTTTAAAAAAATAGTTGTATGAATTATATTTTTTAAAAGTATGCATTAAAAAGGATAAAAAAAAACCCAATCTTGTTACAAATGTTCTGTATGTTTGAGGTAGTGTCCCTGATCCCAGAAGCTAGGTGTGTACATGGGGATGTGACAAAGCAGCCATGGCGTCTGATACTCTCTGTCTCAGCTCCCCTCTTCCAGCTCCAGGCACTTCAGTCTTCCACTTCTGGATAGGTCAATTTCACTGATCTTAATGATTTAGCCCTCTAGCCAAAGCACAAGACCAGTGGGTCAACAGAGCAAACAATGGTTCAGCAACCTTACATTGGGTCTTCAGTCTGACTCCAGGCTTAGTAGTCCATCCATCCCCCATACAAGGGAGTTTTCACACCATCCTTCTCAGAGACTTTGTACAGGAAAACAGGGGAAATTTAGTGTCTCCAGCGTCCCTGTAGCAAGCAACAGAGCCATCTACATACAGAACCTCTGAGCCTTTTCCATACCTCTCCCTGGGCTCATCTGTAGCTGTTAGCATCTTCCTTGATCCTGTATGGAATGCCTCCTCATACCTTCTAGCCCATATCTCACTCTCCTCCACCAACTTTCCTTCTCCCTAGACAGCTAAGCAGGCTCCTTCTTATAGGAAACCTCTACACCCATCATGTAAGGGAGGTAGTTAACTAGACTCAAGTGGGGCTGAGCAAACTCTTTAAAGGGCCAGTCCACCATATGACAGGATGCCATTTATACAGTGAATAAATTATGTTAATTATTTTCATTACCAGCTTTCCTTCTTGCCCCTTTCTCCTGCTTTTCCCCATTCTCTATAATGCATTCTCTCCACTTCCTCTTCTGGCTTTCCATGTTTTGGGGATAAAATATCTCTCTCTTACATCCTATTCTACTCCTCCGCACACGTGCTTTTTCACACTCTCCTAAGCAGACAGAAGCCCAGTACCATCTGCATTCAAGTCAAACATTCAGACCTATACTGCTCAAGTGAGGTGGAAATACGAAGTTCACCCTTCTTTAATTAAAATTTTTAAAAATTGTCTGCTTTAATTATTATGAAGACTTCAGTTCTATTTTGTGTTTCTGGATTTGGTTCTAATGATGCTATGTCTCAGTTATGTGTTCCTTGTTTGCCCCTAAATCCAAATAATTTTAATGAGACTCTGGCGTGCCCAGTGAATAAATGCAGGACCAAGCCCTTCATAACTACTGCTCCTTTATTTTTGAGGAAGTTTATTTTGTTTTAGAAATGACAGAGCCATACATCAAATTCCCACAATGCCCACACCAGAGAAGTAGCCCTTCGGTGTGTCACAGTGCGGAAACCACTCTTCTGAGAACATAAAGGCTCTTGCTGTCAATGCAAAACAAAGCTTGATTACACGGAGGGAGACAAGCATAGGGTGACAATGGGAATGCAACCTTAAGAATGAAAAAAGACTGTACAAATGATAAACACCAAAAACATTCCCCTACCAAGCAAACACTCTTAAATATTACAAATAAAAATAAGGCAGTGAAAACTACAAAATAACCATAATCAAAGAAGCCTCCAACATGTGTATTAAAAAGAGATCTCCATTCTTTTAGAAGAAAATGACAAACAGAACACCACAAAAAACACATTGATGCTAATGATTGCATGACTTAATGGTCAGAAATCAGGTTCCTATAAGCACAAATAAAAAATGTAGGGGGAGGGGGATATTGCAGCATTTCTTTCTTTAAGTGTAAAGAGATTTCTCTGTGTGGCCACCAAGGCCTGATTTTATCTGAGTTCCTGCTTATGACCTTTCATGTTTGAACCTGTGATGACCATGAGCAATTTTGTATTCTCTTTTTCTCTGCCTCTACACTGCACTTTTCAGTGGTCATTGTTAGCCAAACCTTTTCCTCCATTTTTTTCTCTTCAAAACCCAATTAGTTGTACCTGTGAGCGTGGGAAGACAAGTGAGATAGACATGTGGAATGCATGGGCAATATATGGATTGGGCAATATATGGATCGGTTTCCATAGCAACTGCAACAAAAAAAATCCACCACCTCTCTCTCACTGTCTCTGCAAGCAGGGATAAAGTAGCTGAACTGAGTGACAGATAGGAACATGCTGCAGGAGTGAGAGCCTCTTGAAAAGCCCAAGAAAGTTTAAATATGCTGAAGGGGAGATGCACACAAGAACCAGTCAGTTCGCTGGGTCGCCCACCACCAGCCAAAAGGGAGGCAGAAAATCTGAGGGGTGGGGGCAGCCTAACCTCTGGTCACGTGTTATCTCACATCACCCCTTCTGGGGACCATGTTGCATCCCACGCAGTCCATTCAAGTTCCTTTCCCGTGGAGTGCAGGGTAGAAACTTTGTCCCTTCCATGGGTGCTCAAACCCTTCCAAATAGAGATGCAGATGGGAATATGGGACCTCTTGCTAGTTTAAAAATCCAGCAGAAAAATCTCTCTTGAAATATGCAGTTTGGAATTGGGTCAGCTAGTTATGGTAGTAATGATGACTCACAAGGATTGAAATTATCTGAATATGATCCTGTTCACTCCAGCCTTCTTATTCTAGAAATAATGCTGAAGGAATCACAGTATCAGGCTTTCTCTCAAGAGTTCAATGCATTCTTGTTCCGGAGTAAGTGAAAAGACAACTAGTTTAATATAGCCTTTCTTACAGTACTCCCCTAAAAGGCAAAACCAAACAGGCTTGAATTTGATCTGGGCAATCAGCACAGAATAAGTTTGGCCTTTTGTACTGCAGATGCAAAAAGAAAGCCATAATGTTTCAGATAAGTTTAAATATTTTAAAACTGCACGATCAAATTCAATACAGTAGAACCTCAGAGTTATGAGCACCAGAGTTACAAACTGACTGGTCAACCCCACACTTCATTTAGAACCAGAAGTATGCAACCTGGCAGCATCAGAAACACACACACTCAAAAAGCAAATACACCAGAGTTCTATGTTAAATGTAAATTACTAAAAAAAAAAAAAGGTAAATTTAAAAAAAAAGTTTGACAAAGTAAGGAAACTGTTTCTGTGCTTGTTTCATTTAAATTAATATGGTTAAAAGCAGCATTTTTCTTCTGCATACTAAATTTTCAAAGCTGTATTAAGTCAATGTTCAGTTGTAAACTTTTGAAAGAACAATCATAATGTTTTGTTCAGAGTTATGAACATTTCAGAATTACAAACAACCTCCATTCCCCAGGTGTAATTCTGTGATTTTTACCAATAATGGCTCAAGTGTTCTGGACATTTCATCTTTTAATCTCTCAACTTCACAGTGTGATCTTGTGGATCTCTCTTTTATGTTTGGGAAAACTGTATCTACAGTAGGGAAGGTAAAATGTTTTTCTGGTTCCCTTTTTATCCTCTTATTCTTTGTACTTTCATGCTATAAAAATCCAAAAATGATTTTGAACCTAAAAAGAAAATATTGTTTGCTCTTTCAGTCTCTATGGGGCTAATGACCCACTTTCTGTAATTTTGAAATATCATATTGTTTTGAAATAAACGTATTGGCATTATTATTGTTTCTCCTCCAGAGTCAGACCTTGCTGTCCACATAATTCCCTTGAACAGAATTATACATTTAAAGGCTGTGAAAACAAATCTCATTGAAACAGACACTCTTCTAGCGAGATGGGGAATTATAATTGGTTTGTTTCAGAAGCAGAATAGCAAATACTAAGGAGGACAACATTGTTTCAACTTCAGTTCCTGACACTGCACAGCAGTGGAAGAGTTTAATAAATTTTTTATTAGGGACAACCACTCGAGACAGAAAAAAGATTTAACTAAATAAAAATTACTGAAGAAACATCAGACCCCACTTTCTGCGCTAATGAAAAATGAGGTAATATTTATAACTCCTACTTGGAAAAAAATAGATTGCTTCGTATTGTGGTAAAGTCAAGCCAGATGGCTACAAAAAGGTATGCCAGGGCCGATATGTGAGCCCCAGGATGCTAAAAGCTCTTTTCCCTGCAGACAGGGGATAGGTTACTCCAGGTCAATTGGAAGCACCTGGACACAATTAAGAGCCTAACCCAAGTGTATTTAAACCCTGCTTTCCCTACAGACTGGGAGAAGCATAGGAGAAGGAGAAGGAGAAGGAGAAGGAGAAAGAAAAAAAAAGAAAAAGAAAAAGAAAAAGAAAAAGAAAAAGAAAAAGGTTTTAGCAGCTAGAGGAGGATCACCTGGGACCAGTAGTAGTGTTTCCCCTACACCTGGAGAAGTGGAGCAGGAGAGACTCTGACCCCAGCCTGCAGGAAGGACTGGTGTCCCTCTGAGCCTCCAGTGCTCCACTGCAGCCTCTGGAGGGGCCCCGAGAGAGGTACATCCCTGGACCTCGGGTCAGATACATGGACTGGGGCTACCTGCCCTCCCCTGTGGGGTTGAAGGACAGCCCTCAGGCCTGAAGTAAGGCCTGCACCCCACCGCTCTGTGATAGAGGTGCCACGGGGAAGGGAGAAGCCAAAAAGCTCATCCGGTTTGGGGTGGAATCATCTCAGACCCCTGGCCAGAAGAGACTGTGGCTGGCTGGTGAGACCCATGGGGGGACTTGGTTTGCCACAGTATGCATATAGAACTGGATACATTTGCTTTTCCTGAGAGTGTGTCTTGATCCAGCTCTAATATAGGCACCTTTACCAAATCTGTTATAGCTTAGTACAGCGCAGGCCTAAACCACAGTGGTAACTTTATTTTGAAATGTTGTGGCTTTCTCTATTAGAGTAGAGTAACATAGTGGTGGGTTTTTTTTAATAAAGGAAGTGCCACAGAAGCTTCCCCTACACAATTCAGTCTCTGCATCAATTCTCTCTGTTAAAGAAAGAAGGTGGGTGACCTCTTTTATTGGGCTTTCTCACTGACAGAAGTTGGTCTAATAAAAGATATTTCACTTACCTTTTCTCTCTAATATCCTGGGGCTGACACGATTACAACACGTCATAAGTCTGACTCTAAGTGATTATGATAGCACATAGCTTTGGGCCTTGATTCTGCCAACAAAAATGCCCGTGTAAACTCTTTCACCAACAGGGAGTGCCACTTATACATAAGTGTAAGAGAGTTCACACAGGGGCATCTGTCTGCAGGAATGGGTCCTTATCTTGTACAATAATGGCCCATATATCTCAGGATGCTTAACAATGTTAGATAATACCGGGTAGGTCTACACAACAGCTGGGATGTGTCATTCCCAGTGGTGGTAGGCATACATATGTTAGCTCTGCTTAACCTAGCATGCTAAAAATAGTAGTGTGACCGTGGTGGTATGGGTAGAATCTAGGGTGACCAGACGTCCGCTATTGTTGGGACTGTCCCAATATTAAGGGCTTTGTCTTATATAGGCAACTTTTACTTCCCCCTGTCCGTCCCGATTTTTCACACTTGCTATCTGGTCATGCTAGCAGTGGCAGCCGCTCAGAGATAATCCTTCCAGATTCCCTAGCTATGTACTTGGGTGGTTGTCTGAGCCACCAACCATTCAGATGTTTTTAGTGAACTTGCTCAAGCAAAGCTTGTGTGTACCTGTCTACTCATGCGGGGAATCACCGCTCCCATTGCTCTGTACACATACCCACAGTTATCTTTTTAGGAAACATCTATCTTCCTTTGCTATTATTTATTAAAAATAATCTACCCACATTACGTATTTACACAGCCATCAGCACAGAAGTATCTGGAGCATCTCACAATGCCCCTGTGAGGTAGACAGTTGCTATTATTCTCATTGTAACAGATGTGGCACATGGGCCCAAAGTCACACAGGACAATTGTGGTAGAATAGCAACTATATCTCCCAGACTCACACCCTAACCACTGGATCCTCCTTTTCACTCACACATTTAGACAAGAAAAACAGATTTTCAGATGAGCTATGAAAATATCTGGACCATTCATAAGGGCTAAGCTACAGGAAGGCTGCTCTAGTGTCAGTAATTGTACCTCTTGCACCAGCAGAAGGTGAGAGAATTATGAACAGAGCAGGAATAAGAAAAACATGTCTCCAGAGGAGATTTGACAGGAAATAGAGCTGATGGTTTTTAACCGCACAACAACAGTTCTGCCACCCTGATTAACTCAAACATTTCAGAGAAAGGCCATAAAAGCCTTATGAAGCTCTAGAGAGGAGGCTGAAGCAGACCAATATTGCACTGGCTCTTTGGTCTTCATTCAGTATTTATAGTATTCTAAACCACTGGTGGCTAGGGTCACAAAGGAACGTAGGCATGGTGATGCTGAGAGCTGCTACGTCTAACTTTTAAGTATCTAGAAAATCAATCGGGGTTTGTCTACACCGTGACAAAAGACTCCTGGCCCACCCGCAGCAGGCCCAGGTCAGCTGACTCAGGTTCATGAGGCTTGGGCTGCAATGCTAAAAATTGCAGTGCAGAGGTTTGGGCTCAAGATAGAGCCTGAGCTCTGAAACTCCATGAGAGGGGTGGGTACTAGAGCCCGAACACCTGCCTGAGCCGAAACATCTACAATGCAGTTTTATAGCCCTGCAGCCCAAGTCAGCCATGGCTCTGTGACTTGGTGCCACCGGTTATTGCTGTGTGGACATACCCTGGGATTCACAAATCCTCAGTTCAATGCCTGGGCTCCCTATACCATGAGTGGAGAGAGAGAGGCACCTCAGAGTGGGACTCTCGAAAACTAGCCCGCTTGGCAGCTCCTCTCTAAAGTAGCCATTGCAAGATATTAGGGGACAGGGTGTGTCTTAAGCCCCACCCCTCTCACAGAGATTGCTTCCCTGCAGCCCAGATTTGGCAGCTCTTATCTCTGCTTGGGATTCTCAACTGCACACCCTGTCTTGCAGAGAGGTGCCTGTGCTGTTTTGACACCAGCAATCCTCACTCTTAACTGGGATGTGAGACACCCCCTAGTTCAGGTCCCTTCTCTGGCTGAGGCAGGATCTGAACAAGGATCTGCCACCTCATATGAGAGTGCTCTAACCACTGGGCCATGAGATCTTCTGAGGTGGGGCTCCCTCAGTCTCTCCTGTTGAAGCTGTCGTACTTTGGTTAATAAATTAAAAAAAGCCATTGGCACACAGGAACGAGATCCTGAGTCTCCCACCAGTCTACAGAGTGTCTAACCACCAGTCTACAGAGTTATTCTCATGCATGCTGTTGATCTCCCTTTTGGTCTCTCTCTTTCTGGCCCCATCTCTCTTCAACTATTTCTCCAAAATTGAACAGCTTCAACCGGAGTGTCAATGCAGATATAGGAGTCCCACATCAGTCTATCTTATAGCCCAGTGGTTAGAGCACTCACCTGAGAGGTGGCAGTTTATATCTCTTCTCCCACTCAGGTAGAGAGTGAACGTCAAACAGGGGTCTTCCCTATCCCAAATGAGTACCCTAACCACTGGAATAAAAGTTATGAGGGAGGTCTTCCTCCTTGGACTTTTTGTTATAAGCTCACCTATAGGAGCCTGATTTGGTAAGCAAAGCCTGAGCACACTTACCAGTCTGAGTCTTGCAGGCAAGTTAGGTGGAGGAGTGCCTATCTTCCCCTGGTTCATTCTGGGGATTAGGAACCAGGATGTCTGATGTAGAGCAGCAGTGCACAAACTCAATGGCAGACACATAAGCACCTTGAGAACTCTTAGTGCCAAAATGGAGGTGCTGAGTGATTTTAGATGCTTTCAGAGTTCAAGAGCAGCTTGAAGGGAGTTTTGTGAATCCCAGTGGGGCCTGATTCTGGGATTTAGGCACCTAAAGTGCTGTTAGGTACCTGAGTCCTTTTGTGGATCTAGCCCTGAATTATTTGAAGACCTATTCCACTAGCTCTCACAAGAAGCTCATAACTTATATTCTAAGACAGATGAAGAGTCTTTTTAATTATTGTTTGAATGTATTAGTGTGGTGAATATATTAGATCATATTTGTCCCCTGTAGGAATCTAATCTATTCATGTAACTTTGTGCAAATTACATGGTGGAGAAAAATGATCTAACAGACATTTAAGGAAATGGATTGAGTCATTTATTATTTTGTGCCCAATACCATGACTGTCAAGGAGTGAAAACATAGATTTTAAAAGTGCCAAGATGTATTTGGCAACATAGGAAATGATCTATGAATGGTTTGGCTTTTTCATTAGCATCAAGGAGCCTTTCATGTTGTGCCTGTAGAAACATTTGTAATAAATCTCTAACCAGTAATTACCCCCTAGAGTCTCTGAAATTTTTCATTTTTTGTGTGCAGAAGAGTATACAAAATAGAAAAAAAGATCAGACTACATCATCAAGTTGCTTAACTCCTCAGCCATATTTTTGCCTCATTTTGCATGTGGAAATACATAATTCAGGAAAGAAGAAGTTAATAATCTCTGTTCATCTTATCTTATCTCTGCTTATCTTTAGGGATTGTAATTAAACCCAATACAACCCAATTTCGTCTTCTTTTCCCAATGTCTTTGAGTTGCAGTTAAACCTGATTTTTAGCTAACTCTGCATTTTCATTAACACCGGAACATCTGGGGAAGAAGAAGGGAGAGAAAAAAAGCTGCTCTCTCTATTGGCCCATGAAGCTCTGCAGCTGTTTTCTACAAACGAGCAACACAGAAGTGGAATGTTCCATCTGCCATCTCTGCCACATCCAGGACTTTCAACAGAGTAGCGTGACAGAACATGTACTGATTGATGCACAGCAGCTCATTAGCCTCAGTAATTCTGTCAGTCTAATTAACTGGGAAAATCACTTCCAGAGGCTTTTCACTGACTAAACTCAAGCATTTCATTTTAAATAAAAAAGGTACCACTTTTCATCAACAAAAAACTTGAAATTGGTTTTACTTTATTCCACCAAAGATTTTTAACCTTGTTTTTAAATTGGCCATTTCTTCTGTCATTCCTTTGTTGTTAGTGAAGACTTGTGTGATCTCTCACACCCTTTTGCTTTTCCTTTCGCCTTCTCCAGTGATTAGGTCACATTCATGTGCTAATGAGACTACAATCTGCAGACACAGGAAATTAATCTCTGACTTGGGTTTCCTTCAACACATTAATCTCTCTCTCTCTTTCACTCTCACTCACACCCACACTTCCAATATAAAGGTTTGGGTCATCCCCCTTTTGTAGAAAAACCCATGTGAGGGATTCAGTGGGAGGAAATCTTCACTGAAGATCCATAGGTAGAGCTCTCCTCACATGACATTATCTCATAGACTCATAGACTCATAGGTCAGAAGGGACCAATATGATCATCTAGTCTGACCTCCTGCACAAGGCAGGCCACAAAACCCTACCCATACACATTTATAACAACCCCTAACCCATGACTGAGTTATTGAAATCCTCAAAAGTGAGATTTGAAGACCTCAAGCTGCAGGGAATCCATCAGCAAGCGACCCATGCCCCACGCTGCGGAGGAAGGCGAAAAACCTCTCATGAGGTTAAGGGACAGAGTTCCTTTCTCCCCTTGCCATATTTGGCCATGGGGACTAACTCTAAACATAATGGATCGGGGGGTGGGGTGGGGTTATCCACACGAGGTCAAGGTCATCAATACAGTTGCTATGTGCTTCTGAATTGGTTTTGACCTCCAGCTCCATCGCAGGTGTAGTATCAAAGGACCTTTTCTCCCCCTTTTGCTGCAGCACCCTCACCATCCACAACAAATTAACTCATGTCCTCACGGCCTGAAGGGGAAACCAATATGCATCCACCCATCTCTCCCTCTGTCCTGACCAGTCTATGCCCTTACCCTGAGCCTGACTTCTGCAAGGTGTGGATGGGGCTGACGTGGTGGCATCTAAACCCCACTTCTTCAAGGAAGAGAGACCTGTTCTCAGGGGTGTGCAGGTCTAGAGATATATTCTGATCCAAGTGCATTAAAAAAAATGAATCAAGCTGTCATTCCTACAGCTTGGAAACGGATGGAGAGAGATTGTTGTCGTTTGTGGTTTTAAGCACTTTGGAGGTGTTCAGGCACTACGGAGATGAGGCCTTTACGCGGGCTTAGACAGACAACTAGGAAACGATGATGTAAAAGATCTTGGGTTATGATTTCAATGCACATTCACATTAGGTGAGAAGATGGATGAAAACACATCTTGATCTGCTGCCAAACTTTCCAGCTACACCCTGCATAGACAGACCCCTGGTGTTCATGGACAATAACAGCACAGGAGGTGCAGTGGAGAACTGACAGCAAAAGGGATCAATACAAATGGCTTTAGTAACCAGCAAACCAGTAAGAAAAACTGTTTGAAAATTGAGGTTATGAAAACTCAAATTATTTTCCATGTGAGCTGACAATTTGGGGATATTTAAATGTAAAGGAAAATAAATGGATAATAGAGGACGAGTCACAGATAAATAATTAAAGAGATGGAACCAATTAATATAAAACAATCCAATCTCAGAAGCTAATCCTGCAAACTCTCATATGAGCAGCCCTTATCCATCTGAATGTTGCCATTGCCTACATAAGGATTAGGAAGGGAGGAAAAGTTTGTGGGATCAGACCCCTCGTTTGCATTGCATCTTTTCATATGCACTGCATCCTCCCCAAAATGTACACTTTAAAAAACAGAATGAGGGAGAAATAAGAGCAGAGAGAGTAATTCATTGATACCAGCAACAATAAAGGAGTTACAAACAACTGGCCCATCAATGGTTAATCTTGATTGTTATTTCCATCTACTTGTGACAAATTTCAGATCAGTTCTCCTGCAGGGAGTTTTGTCATATCTCTTCATGTGGCCAAAGAGCAAATTTTCAGTAAATACACAAGACTGCAGTTTCAAGGGTTCTGTTTTATCCCACTTTCCCATCTTCTGACAGTTTTATTTTATGCTGCTTGGCTGAATATTGTATAGCACAGCTCCTCCCCCCGCCCCTCCCCGAACTTTTGTTTGTTTCCTTTTCCTTTAACTTTACTCAGCATTCTAGTTTGTGATAGTCAAATGCCTTTGTGATTAACACCCCCAGTTCTCTGACCTAAATCTCTTTTGTTCAAACTCTGATTCAGTTTCATCAGGCAGAGCTTAAGCATTCAGCACCACCTCTGGCCATTAGAGGAAAGTACAAGCTTGCCTCCAAAAAGAAAAAATATGAAATGCAGAACACACAGGAGAGCTCAAACTGTCGTGCAGGTTTATAAACACAAAACAAAGTTATCACAGCTTTGATGGAACATGATTAGACCCAAAACCGACAAAGAGAAAATCAGGCTGATTTCTAATGTGAAAAGCTAATGTAGGTGGCTGGAATGCATTTCCTAATGCTGCAATGGAGTAACATTAAGATCAGTTCTGTTTCATGTATGTTTTCCTTTCGCAAGATAGCACTGCCTGCAGCATTTCACTCCAGCCTTGCTATGGTTCGAACTCCCCCTGAAATATGGAGTGCGTGTAGCAGGCGCATGGGGAAAGTGGTATTGTCAGAACCAGTCACTGGAACAAGATCCAAATGTCATGGTTGATCCAATCACGATAATGAGCCAAGCCCCCAGATCTGAACACCCACCTCACTGAGGATGACTATATTTTACCTGAGATACAAGATGGATAGGAAATCCCTTTTACTGGACTAATGTCTGATGGTTAAAGAGACATGCTGTTGTACTCCACGGAGCTCTTCTTCAGGCCTGGGAAAGTTACTTAAGGTTTGTCTATACTTGAAGCATTGCAGCGGCACAGCTGCAGCACTGCTTCTTTGCTGCTGTAGTGCTTCAGCGTAGACACTGCCATGGGTGGCAGGTAGAATAGGCCAAAAAAGGCTAAGCCTCCTCTGGCGCAGCCATCGCTGACCCGTCACTGGATGACTAGGCAGTGGTGGCCTCGCCCCTTCTTTTCCCTGCTGGGAGGGTGGAAGTTTTTGCTTATTTATGCACCAAGAAGGTTCCCGGGTACCTGAAGAGGAGGCAGTAGCTGCTATTCAGCTTCTCAGGTCCCTTTGACTCCCCAAGAAGATTACTAATGAACCCAGGAGCTGAGCAGCAGATATCACCGCCTCAGCCTCCTGGGAACCTGCATGGCCTAAAACCTCAGCATTCTCCCAGCCCTCCCGCTGCTGCCTGCTCCTCTCTCCAGCTCCACCCTACTCTCTGGCGCCACTGCTGCATCCTTCCTCTGCTCCCCACTCCACACTCAGCCCCCCCTCCCCCCGCCATTGCTCGCTGTGTGCATCCCTCCTCTCATCCCCTGCTCGCGCACCACCTCTGCTCGCCACCTTGGGGTAAGGGAAGCTGAGCGGGGGAGGCGGGGGAGAGGGACACGGTGAACAACAAGCAGTGGGGCCGAATGGTGCAGAGTAGGGGGAGGAGGGAAACGACAGTGTGGTGGCTGAGCAGGGAAGGCAGAGATGGAAAAGAGAAGGAGGGCCGAGTGGGGAGGAAGGAGGGCCACAGCAGTGAGTGGGCTGAGCTGAGGAGGGGGTGTGGCCTGAAGTGCAATGGGGACTGGGGTGGAGTGGGGGTGGGGTGTAGGCAGGGCTGCGGGTGGAAGAGGTAGGACGGGTAGCTTCCCAAGGGGAAGAAGCTTCATCCACTACCTATGCGGATGGGAGGGTTTCTTCGCTCAGCATAGGCAATCCACTTCCCTGAGAGGCAATAGGTAGGGCAATGGAAGAATTCTTTGATCAACCTAATGCTGTCTACACCAAGGGTTAGTTCAGCTTAACTACATTGATGAGGTGTGACATTTTTTACACCCCTGAGCAACGTAGCTGGGTCAACCTAACTTTTTGTGTAGACTAAGACTCTGAGTGTTACAGTTAAAGACAAATCCTATTTGGAACCCCCCTTCATGTCCTGCATTCCACATTTCCTTTTAGTATTTATAAATTTGAATATAATACCATGCATTCCACATTTCCTTTTAGTATTTGTAAATTTG